>KB672187.1:152914-240650 GCA_000349105.1 Anopheles epiroticus | reverse complement strand
CACGTACGTGGTCTAGAGATTAAACAGGAGTAGTGCTTAAGATGGACGTGCAAGCCGGATGGATTTAAGACTACTTCTATCGTCTTCCTTTAACGGAATCAACCTTTAAACTAACGAATAAAGTATGAAGTTCTGACCTCTCAAAGGATGTTCTGGGGGTTTCTTATCCTCATTCAAACCAAAGTGTATTAAACGATTTTAAGAAAATTGTATTTCTTGCTTTTGTCTGTATAAAAGGTTTATTTTACAATTTATTCTCCTATAGGTTTACTTTAACGAGTAGAATTTGCTTCTGTTGCAACCTTGACACTTCGCAAAGAAGAACATAGCTACATTTCGTGTGAAATCGTTAATGTCTCCTCCCATCCCCCCCCCAAAAAAAACAGACAATCCTTAACCTAGTTTCTCCAGGTGATAATAAGCCACCCGGTGTGAAATGCTTCTAGATTCGACCGACCCTAAAACATAATGTCTCTATTTGGAGCAAAGCCCGGTCGGCCGTAATTGGGTAGAAGCGCACAGCCCACATTCTCTGTTATCGTCAGACCGCAGCTGTGGCGGGTTCGTACACTAATGTAGCTATTTATTGCCTAGATTTCCTTCCCAATGTCTTTCACACCGGTTTCTTCCGCTGTCGTTAACGCCTTTCGAACCGTTAATGAATTGGAAGCCATCGGAGGGAAGAAAAAGCACGGTAGAAAGGGCCATTATCACCTTTAAAGTATTGGCAATGAACTTCTCGGTCTCATCAGTGTGGGGTCTTCTGCTAAGCCAACGGCACTCCAGTGCGACACTTTCGCGAAGGCTTCACCGTGCCTCTGAGTGTGTCTGTTATGACATAGAGCTCATTTTATCGTTCGAGATGGTTGGTACTGCCTGCGTGGCGATGACTAACGCATCTGCTGATAACATTGCGCGGACGGAGCAGACAGTTGAAGAGACTCAACGTCAAGTGGAAATGAATGGTTGTTCTGTTGGGCATGCTGGTCGCAGGTGGGCATGGACAAGTACATGGCTTAGTAATTAGTTCCATCAATAGTTGTTGAACCATTGTTAGATTTGTATTTTCCTTTACTGTTTGATTTTAAAAACAGCACTTTCTATAAGAGCTTAAATCATTGCTTTATTGAATGTATACAGTTGATACGAAACTATTGCTCTGTTTGGTCCACTTAACATAAATTTAAAATTTCTCTTCAAATATTTGTTTTCTTTTAACAATGTAAGAGACTTCGTATTTACAGGGTTTCCCGAGCAACATTCTACCTTATTTTTTTTAGTGTAATTGCCAAATCAATCTCAAAATAAAACACAGACATAAAAATTTTAAAAGTAAGTCAAACTAACTTAACTAAAAATGACATTATTTAGGATTCCTAAAAAAAATCACATAATTTTGTATACAGGGGTGCGTTATAATTCATTTAAAAAAAAACTAAACAAATGCATGAAAACATCAAGCATTTTGTTTGGGTTCAACAATCATGTTGACGAGATGATAAAGCACAATACATTTTCAATCAATCAAGAAGAAGAAGATCAATCATCAATTAAAAATGTGATGGTTTTGTTCAATAATCTCCAAACGTTACAATGAAAGTATTTAAAATCATATTAATAAAATGTAATGAAAAATAAATCTTGAGAACTAGACTGTCAAATTTTTATCAGATATTGGGGAGAAAACCCCCTGTATTGTTTAGATCGTGTATACATACGATATTATATATGTGTGAAAAAAAAATTATAATATTATCAACATTACTAAACTGATGCTTGGGGGTACACACAAAATCTTCAAATTGTTAAAGAAAGCAAAACGTAATATAACAATTGTCAAGTTCATCTATACCGTAAATGATTATAAAAATAAATTCCAATAGCAATTTCATATCTAGCTCTGCTTCATTCGCAACTTAAACAGTGTTTCCCCAAAACAGTGATGGGAAACAGCACCTAATAAATTGTGTTACATTTCCTTCGCATCCGTGCCGAACGGAGTTTAACCTTTCTACGGTACGGGGGTGGTACGCACCCTTATCAAATCTTTACAGGTCTCGCGCCTGTAACGATCACAACTCCGCCCGTCACCCAAGCTGGAAAAAGCAGGTCACTCCCGCACGGCTAGAATGTGAGAAGCATCGTGACCCATTTTTTCCGGGCCCTGCTTTACAACAACGTGTACGAGGTGGGTTGAGGAGGCGTCGAAAGCAGCGAAAAAGCGAACCCACCCTATGCCCAATTTATGCCCCATGAGGACTGACTTTCGGATCATTGGAACTCACCTTTACCTTCCTGCAAAGCGTCGTGCGTACCCTCGGCTAAGGGTCTTTAAATTGCCCTTTCTGTGGACGGAAACCTGAGGGAAAGAAATGGTTCTCCTAAGCTGTTCCACGAGTTGGTGTTCGTGCGACGGTTTGGCCTTTTGTTCCGGAAACGGTAGCCTCCGCCACACACTGTCGCAACCACGTGCTGTGCCGTGCACAAGATGATTGCCGCAGGAGGGTGGAATAATGGATGAAGAAAAATGGTCGTCCCCCACAAGCCTCACAAGGCGTGAGATGTTTGGGGTCAAACTGTTGATCGTGGCGCGTGGGGTGGTGGCTGGGTGGCGGTGGATCGTGCACGATCGTGAAGCCGTTCTGCAATCGCTGTGCGGCAGAGGGGATGCCTTACGGGTGCAACGACCATAACCCATAACCCCCGGAGCACCGTCCTCTTGCTCTCCGACCTGTCCTTGGCTTTGCCTCGGTTGGACGGCGAGATGATTGGCGCGGCCGATTGCACGATAATGAAATGCAGCCGGTGGCTGCCCCCGGTGGGTGTGGGAAGGAATGTGCAATATCTCCGATTCGCCATCACCGACAGCTGAAAATAGTGCAAACGCTTCGACGGGGTGTTTCAAAAGCCTTGTGTTGGCTGCGTTGTTTCGCTGCAAAACAAAATGTGCTGTGCGCGAGCTATCTGTTGATTAGCTCAAATACATCATCACGTTTACCATTTGTTTTCTTTTCTAGTTTTGTTGTGGAAGTGGGTGAATGGAAAAGATGGAGAGATATTTCCTCCCCGGTGTGTCAAAACGATGTTGTTACTGTTAATCCAAGTTGCTGCATAAAAAACTCATCAACAATATGAAGCAACTGAGTTGCCCAAGAATGAAAACATGTTACTTATTTTTAAGTAGTTTTATTTGTTTCTTGGATGATGTGTTCTTTCTTTTTTTATTTTAAAGATGCATCAGATCATATTGATTTTAATGAGTATTTTTGAAACCATCTTCTTTTTTAATTTTCTTTTTATTATGCAAGTAAGTGGAATGATGTTTGCTCTTTTTTTAGGAGTTTTCATATCTTATGACTACAACCGTCTATGTTAGCTCCGAAATGTTTGAGATACAGAATGAGAAGAGTCCCTGGAAATTGTGAGCACTCTTTACGTTAAACTACGCTATCTTTTCAAAACAAATGGCGTTTTAAAGTAAAGGAAATAACAAAATCATGAAAATCATGAATGATTTTTTTTTTTTAAATTAATAATCATCAAAGGATTCGTAGCGCTCTTGCGGTGAGTAGCGGTAATGTTTTGCATCACAAATGGATCTCGCTCGGCAAAAAGCTGCACTAATTACAAAAAAATATTTTTTTTTTATTAAAATCTACTAATTTTGAATAATCCACGCATGTTATCATAGCTAAATCATGAAAATAAGTCACATTTTACGATTACCAGTAAGCTTTTTTTACAGTTTACACTATCGGGGTATAGGGGGCGCCGATGGCAAACAAAATTACGCTATTGAATTGCGCCTCGTTTTTCCTGAATTTAGAACCCATCTTATTGTTGTTGAAATTTATGCTAATTGATTGTTAAGAACGACGATATTTTGTTCTATTTTTTCTCAAAACCAACAAAATGATTTTTTACAAACGTACGAAAGCAAATAGTTATCATAGGGAAGATTGCATCGAAACAGATAGAGAAACAAGTTATCTGTCAGCTCAGGTATTAAAGATTTAATTTTGTTACATTTTAATTATATTTACTTGATGCAAATTATACTGTTTAAAATTAAACAATATTTTACCGAGGGGTTTTTAGTGCTTTTGCACCTCTCAACTCACCTCTGCTGGTACAAACAACCCATTATTTTCACCTTGTTCGGCGTACTTATCGCTACGAAAGCCATATGCGATGCTTCAACATCACCTGTGTTGTTGTTGCTGCCTTGTACGGAAATATGCCCCGTAGCCGATTGGCGGTATCGCACTTTTTATCAGCAATACTTACACACAAGATGAGTAAACCTACCAGCACGTCTGACGTAACGATTGTACGCTATCAGTGTGTAAATAACGTTGCCTCCGGGATGGTCGAGTTGAAAAGCATGTTTTGAAGGGGAAGGTAACTGGGTACTGCTGTCGTGGCAGTGCAATTGGCACCAAGCAGTTCCCAGCGTCCGAGGGTCATAGGGTAAACGTTTTTTTGGTTGGCCGACCGACGAAAGCAATTTAAAAGCCAGGAGGAGGGGGGCGAATTTTATTGCACGTGTTTTCCCCCCATTGCACGTATTTGCCTTCAGTTTCGTGAGAGTTTGAAAATGTTATCTTCAAACCATCCCCACTTTAATGGGGTTCTCGAATGGGCTGCTTGTACTCGAATGGTAACATCTGTTTTTGAAGGAGCGTAAGGGATGCGAGGGTTATGGTGGGTCATAATTAATGGATAGCCATGAACTTGACATTGGTTTTCCAGAGAATAAACTTGAATGTTGCTCTCTCTTTTAGAAGAAGGCTGAGATAAATCGATAACTCAGGCTAGTATGTGTGTGTTATCCTTCGAGGATGCAACGCATGTTTGGAGTGTAGTTCGCGGTTGTTTGTCCTTTTTGCCGGTTGTGAGAGAATTGTAGCGAGAGAGAGAGATTTTCCCAGCATGAGTTGGAAAAAGCAGTGTGAGCAAATGTTTTGAGAAGGTAATGCACTTCCGAATGCCATCAGACTGCAAGGCGCTGGCGCAAGGTTTTTTTTTCAAAGAGAGAAAAATAAATTTTACCATATGTTTTTCGTTTATGTTAGTTTATTTTACGTATTTTTGTTACTGAAGAGTGTTTCTGCTAATAGTTACCATATTTAATGGCTTTTAAATTTGTTCAGTAAGATGAGGATTAAAAAGAAAAATAAAATATAAGTAGTAGTCATAGCACATATAACCATATATAAATGATTTTTTTTCCTTTTTTCCCTTTTTGTGTTGTTGAATGATTCGTTAAGTCTTAATTTTCAGCATACGGAAATTAGTTTTGGATCAATAAACTGGACAAGGATTGTATTGACAAGGTGTATTGATCAAAATTATCTGAGATTATCATCCCATCATCCAGCCACAAAGAGAGGAAAACCTGTTATAGGAAATCGAGCGTAAATTAATTGAAATCCTATGCACAATAAACGTTATGAGAAATGCGCTGAAGTGAACTTTCGATGTGAAATATGCATTACATTCTTGAAAACGCAGTTAATTTGGAGGAAAGAGATAGATGGGATAGTTTATTCAATTTTACAAAAGCACAAGCAAAATATGTTCATACTGAAATAAAAATTAAATTAAAAATATTTTATGATTATTTTTCTTTTTTTGCACTGGTATGGTACAAGCACATTGAAACCCCAATATTCATTGATTACTTTAATTAATCGTAGCAATACGATCTGGTCATTAAAACAGACGTAAAACAAAATAACTAAACGTCACTGAATGAAAAATATTTTACAACAATTAAATTTGCAAACGTATTGAAACTTATTTGTAAAGAGAACTATTCTTAATTAATCCTATGGAAAATTATATCTTTCGATCGTGTAGATGTGCTGAAAACTTTATTCGTTGACTAGAATATTGGAAAGGAAGCTTATTAGCAAAATGGTAGTAATTAAAAATAATGATAAAAAACAATTCCTTAATTTATCAAATAAAACCGAAAGCTCATGTTTTACTCTATTTTAACGCCAAATGAGCACAAAAAAAACGAACATTTAAAAGGCGATTTTGTTATCGATTTGCCTAAAACTGACATTAGCCGGGCGGAGTGTATCCACAGCAGCAGTGCCATCGTCTTCGTAGCGACGACGTAATCCATACCGCACGTCCCAGTGTGTGCATACAGGCATTGGACACTTTTCTTGCCTATATTATTGTCATCGTTAGTGAAATTCAATCCCTCTAAACCAGGGCCCGGAATTAGTGCGCTACCTTGGATTCCCGACAGACTTTGTGCCGAGTGCCTGCGGTAACGAGGCATTTGAAATCGGAGCTTCAAAGTAGCATTTGCACAGTTCACCGAATCCATCGCGGAGAACAAGTTGTGATGGTCAACGGAATAGGGTAATTACATACTTATACTTCCGTTTCTTTCTTTCCACTTTTTCGCAAAGCATCGGCGTTTTGGGGCTGTGTTGCGGGGGAACAGTACAAAAGGTACCCCTAGGTAACACCCTTTGTAAGACGCGCCTGTATATTTCACACTGGCACAGTGTCTGGTGTACGTGAAAGACGTGACAAATTCCTCGCCGAACGCCGTTTTGGAAACGTCGTTGTGGGGAGGCGTATTAGTTGTTTTACAAATTACGCTGCTACGACGCCCGTGGACTAATTCATTTTAACCACTCTGGATGGCAGTCAAGCGTGGCGAACGACAGCCCTGGTGGCTGCTGTATCTGTTTGGTGCCCAAGCTGAAGGGCACGCGGTAACGGATCAATAGTGCTGAGCTTCATGCTGATTACGCTCAGGAAAACCGATATGATGCGATCAGCGATGGTAGCGTATTTCAGAATGCGGTAATGTTAAACAGATTGTCGGTGCAAGTGGAATTGTTTAGAATTGAAGTTTTTGTGTAGATTTGGAGACTTTGTTGGTTGGTTCTTCAGTCTTTGGCTCGTAGCCTTAATTTAACGAGCTGAACTTATATTTTAGAACCAGTATCTCTTTGGACATAAATCTCTGGTCACATAGAGCCATGTATGACGCTATTTTGAAGCTCATTGCTGACTCATTAATTTCCAGTAGGTGAACAAGAAAGCCAAACAAATTAGAGGTTCCAATAGCTGAGTGGCAGCTGTGTAGGGCACTTAGCAGAGTTTCCAATCCTACATGGGATGCCTTCTCAGTTCTCTTCTATGGACACAAACAAGTCACCTATATAGTTAAAAAAATATTTACTTTACTTATTAGAATTTTGACAGCATTTATAGTAATGATATTATACGCTCTACAGCTGTTCAATTGTTGGGTGTGTCTGAAATTGTTGTGAGGAAGAAATTATATTTACAAATAAAATCTGTTTCCAGTTTTGTGTTGATATACTTCCTGCTACTGAAGACATTTTTATATTACGGATTAACAGAAAAAGTCATGTATCTTAATATCTCGTACGTACAAGCAAACACACTACTTCCTCTAACCGTCTACTTAATGTAACTAGACTGACGCTAATTATCTTTCCTCTTGTCTCTCTCTCTCTCACTCCTTCAGGATGCTCGCGTATGGATTCCCCATCCGGAAACGGTGTGGGAAGGAGCAGTAGTAGCGCAGGACTACAAGCAGGACGACAAAGAGCTCAAGCTAGTCACTGACCGCGGTGCAGAGCACACGGTACAGCTAAAGAGCGCTGCCAATCTACCCCCCCTGCGCAATCCGGCCATCCTGATCGGGCAGAATGATCTCACCGCCCTGTCCTACCTGCACGAGCCGGATGTGCTGTACAACCTCGAGGTACGGTTCTGCGACCGGCAGGCCATCTACACGTACTGTGGCATCGTGCTAGTTGCCATCAACCCGTACGCCGAGCTGCCGCTGTACGGGCCCGACCTCATCCGGGCGTACCGAGGTCACGCGATGGGCGAACTGGAACCGCACATCTTTGCCATATCCGAGGAAGCGTACGCCAAGCTGGAGCGGGAAAAGTGTGACATCAGCATCATCGTTAGCGGCGAGTCGGGTGCGGGTAAGACGGTGTCGGCCAAGTACGCGATGCGTTACTTTGCCGCGGTCGGTGGCAGCGAGTCGGAGACGCAGATCGAGAAGAAGGTGCTGGCGAGCAGTCCGATCATGGAAGCGATCGGCAATGCAAAGACGACGCGCAACGACAACAGCTCACGGTTCGGCAAGTTCACCAAGCTGCTGTTCCTGAACAACCACTCGATGGCGCTAACGGGCGGCACGATGCAGACGTACCTGCTGGAGAAGTCCCGCGTCGTGTTTCAAGCACCGGGCGAGCGGAACTACCACATCTTCTACCAGCTGTGTGCGGGGCGCGACCAGTGGCCCGAACTGATGCTGGATCATCAGGACAAGTTCCACTTCCTGAATCAGGGCCAATCGCCCAACATCAGCAAACTGTCGGATAAGGATCAGTTTGAGGATACGCAGACGGCACTGCGGACGCTTGGGTTCGACGATGCGGAGATAGGGGATATTATGAAGGTGGTCGCCTCGGTACTGCACCTCGGCAATGTAGTGTTCACCCACCGGCAGAAGAGCCAATCGACGGAGGTGGACAGTGAGGCGTGCTCGATCGCGAGCAACGATCTGCATCTGAACGTTGCCTGCGACATTCTGCAGCTCGATCGGGGGGAGCTGCGCAAGTGGCTGGTCACGAGACAGATTGAGTCGATGAACGACAGTGTGCTGATACCGATGAACAAGCAGACGGCCGAAGCGACCCGAGACGCACTGGCAAAGCACATCTATGCGGAGCTGTTCCAGCATATTGTGCAAAAGATTAACCGTAATCTGGCTGGTGGAAAGAAGGCAAACTGCTCCTTTATAGGTTAGTGAGAGTCATTCGAATTGCGAATCGAATCATGAATCTGTATCACTCATAAACATCTGATCATTCATATATTCATTTAAGGATTTAGATTCATGAATGAATCTGATTCAGATGTACCCAACACTAGAGAGCGTTAATTCACATGTTAATCGTCTTACTTCTTCCGTTTATTTTTTTTGTTCAGGTGTTCTCGACATCTACGGCTTCGAAACGTTCGACATCAACTCGTTCGAGCAGTTTTGCATCAACTACGCCAACGAGAAGCTGCAGCAGCAGTTCAACCAGCACGTGTTCAAGCTGGAACAGGAGCAGTACCTGCGCGAAGGCATCGAGTGGAAGATGATTGACTTCTACGACAACCAACCGTGCATCGATCTGATCGAGTCGAAGCTGGGCATACTGGATCTGCTGGACGAGGAGTGCCGAATGCCGCGCGGCAGTGACGAATCGTGGGTTGGCAAGCTGATGGAAAAGTGCAGCAAGTATCAACACTTCGATCGGCCCCGGTTCGGTACGAGTGCGTTCCTGATCAAGCACTTCTCCGACACGGTGCAGTACGAGTCGCACGGCTTTCTGGAGAAGAACCGGGATACGGTTTCGCGGGAGCTGGTGAGCGTACTGAAGGCGTCCGGTATGCGTCTGTGCCAGCGTCTGATGGTGGGACAGGAGGAGGGTCATGGGCAGGCGGATGCAAAGACGCCCACAGCCGGTGTTAAGATTATGGTCAGTGCGGCGAGAACTCAGGTACGGTTTGTGGTAAAACAAAGTTATTTGATGTTTCTTTTGTTTTTTATTTCGTTTCATGCTTTTCATTATTCATGCTTTATGTTATTTTGTGTCGCAAAATTTGTTTGTACTGTCCTGTGTCACGTACACACACACACACACACACTCTAATGCGCTATTTCCTCGCTCGTATTGTGGCGTTTCTTCTCGTACTGAATCCGTATGCTGCAGTCGGTGGATAAGAAGAAAAAGGTTAGTTTTGTTAGACAGCCGTGGCTGTCGGTGTCGTATCGCTCTGTTGTGGCGTCGATTCATCTACTCATTATGTAAAGTCTGTTGATGAGAAAAGGCGCACAAAAAGGCACAAAACTCTTTAAAAACTAATAATTATTTTTCACCCTTTGCGTCCAGCCGATGACTCAGAAGCAGCAGAGAAAGACAGTCGGTTCACAATTCCGCGAGAGTTTGACTCAACTGATAACGACACTACACAACACGACGCCGCATTACGTGCGCTGTATTAAGGTATGAAACTGCTTCCAGCGAAGGCCCTTTAGCATTCTATATTCTGATGCCCCTTTAATGATCTCTTCCCCCTTTTAGCCGAACGACGACAAGGCACCGTTCAAATGGGAAGCGGCAAAGATTGTCCAGCAGCTGCGTGCGTGCGGTGTACTGGAAACGGTCCGTATATCGGCCGCTGGTTTCCCGTCCCGCTGGAAGTACGAAGACTTTTACGAACGCTACCGGTTGCTGTGCAAGCGGGCCCAGATCGTGGACTGGCACGTGAAGGCGACGTGCACGAACATTGTGCGCAACTGGCTGCAGGACGAGGATAAGTACCGGATGGGTAATACGCAGATATTTTTCCGTGCTGGGCAGGTCGCGTATCTCGAGCAGGTGCGCAGCGACACGAGAAAGAAGCACATCATTCTGGTGCAGTCGTTGATCCGCCGGTTCATCTGCAGACGACGGTACTTGCGGCTGAAGCGGACCGCCCTGGGGTTGCAGCGACACGCGCGTGGAATGTTGGCCAGAAAGTATGGGCTGCAGTGGGTAATGTGTATCAAACATTGGCTAAAGCAACAAACCATTTTTCTTTTTTAGACGTGCGGATAATCTTCGCAAGAACCGTGCCGCCATCATCATACAGCGGTACACGCGTGGTTGGCTACAGCGGAAGAAGTACGTACAGATTCGTAAAGCCATTTTGGGGCTGCAAACGCGTGCCCGCGGTTTCATGGCCCGACGGAAGTTTCACGACGTGCTGGATAATTACAAAGCTACCCAGATACAGCGCTTCTGTCGAGGTTATCTCGCCCGCCGACGGTATCGGGCACGGTTGGCAAACATCATCAAATGTCAGGCCGCGGTACGACGCTTCCTGGCGCGGCGTGCCTTCAAGAAGCTAAAGGCCGAAGCACGCACCGTCGCTCACATCCAGAAGATGTACAAGGGTCTCGAGAACAAGATCATTGAGCTGCAGCAGCGGCAGGACGCGCTGGTGAAGGAGAATGCGGCACTGAAGAAGCAAAACGTTGAGGTAGTGGAGATGCGCCAAAAGCTGCAGGATATGAAGCGGCTGGAGAATGAGCTGAAGCACTTGCAGCTGCAGCTTGCCCAGAAGGACGAGAAGCTGCTGATTTCGATAAAACAGCTCGAGAGCGAGCGCGATGAAAAGATGCAACTGCTGGAAGAGAAACAGCGCGAAGAGGAGGAGCGTGTCCGGGAGCGGGAAGCGTTCGAGCAGGAGTTGACGAAGGTGAGGCGTGAGGTGACGGAGATCAGCGCCGTCACGCAGATCGAACGAGCACGGTCAGTGTCCCAGGCGGACACGGAAGAGATACACGCCGCGTACCAGCGCACGGTGAAGGACAAGGATGTGCTGGAGAATGAAAACGTTGCTCTGAGACAAGAAGTTCGTCGCCTTCAGCGCATTATGGCGGATTCGCACGAGCTGAAAACACATTCGCGCTCCGTCAGCAATGCGTCCAGCACGAATGAGGAAGATTACGGCTACACGTCCGGGCGGAACACGCTGGACATCCGGCGTGCCTCGCCCCATCCATACGAAGGTGATGTTGGCGGAAGTGTCGTGGGCGGGGGAAGCCTTGGCCGGGGGACTGTCCGCAGCGGCAGTGGTTCTGTTAGTAGTAATTATAGCGTTAGTAGTACAATTGTTGCTAGTCATGGTGAGCGCAGGGAGGAGACGAAGCATCCATTCGTCAATTACGAGCGAGTGTATCGAACACCGCCGGATGCGGGTGGTATAGTGAAAGGTGAGAATGGTCCAGGAGACGGACGATCGTGGACGGTGGTGCAGCTGTACTCTTTGGCAACTGTTTTAATCCTTACTAATCGCACGCAAACTCCGGAGCGCCCGGAAGTAACACCTTTAGCCACCGGTTTACTCATTGCACGTATACACCTTATGCTTTAACAACGAAGCATTGTTTTTGGGTTTTCTACTAATTGGATCTTTAAACAATAATTTATACCCGTTGGATGAGGAACTATTTTGGGATCACGGGATTGATGGGAATCTTTTTTTGTATTTGAGGACCTCACGACACTAGAAATCATAAAATTTTCAACATTTTCTTCAGATTTCTTTATTCTCAAAACATTAAACTACAAATATCTTGCACTGAACATTCCTGCTTCCTGCTCAAATTGGAATATGTCAATGAAATTTCTAATTTTGATTGAATAAGTTTTTTTTATCATTTTCATTTTTGAGTGCTTTTAATACCAAACTGAAACAGTTAAAATGAACTTTAATATTTCAAATCTGCTGATAACCAAAATTTTTACAATTTCAAAAGTATTTCGTGAAATAATTAGTTTTATTCTTTAATAATAATCTCACATTCTGTTTGACTAATTTCATTAAAATAACATTTATGGTATAAGATTTTACTCACAAAAAGCTACTTATAGACTAACAGAAAATTAAATGATGCATAAAATAAGAGAAAACTAAGTATTAATGTCTTGGTTTGCAAATCCAGTATAGTCCGAGATATTGATATTCAAGACCGACTATACAAAAGAGGTATACTAATTATTCATAGATTGCCATACCCTAACCAAACCCTTCACAGATAACAGATGTTGCACCAAATAACATAAAAAAATGGATTTAATAATACTAGTTGCTGACGACTTATACATTTCTTGTACTAACGCTATTAATTGCACTAACAAGCTCCTATCCTTTATATGATGTCCGTTCAGTATTTTAACCATTTGTTTTACCTCATAACAATTGCAGACCCTGCAGATTCGACTGTAGGCGATACGCCCGAAACCGACCAAACGGCCATCATACTGCGCATGCGCAAGCTGTTCGAGGAGGAAAAGGCCAAGAGCGAGCAGCTGCACAAGGAGCTGGCCCGGCTGAAGAAATCGTCCACCTTCAGCACGGAAGATTCGATCCGCGCGTCCGAGCTGGAGGTGGAGAATGAGAAGCTGCGCCAGGACTATAACCTGCTGCGCAACAGCATCAAGCGTGGCGTGGAGTCGCGCGAAATGGACGCACAGTACGGTGCGCTGCAAGAGGAGCTGAAGCGGCGCCGGGAGGAGTGCATCTCGCTGAAGGCGGTCCTGGCGCAGCAGAGCCAATCGTTGCGTTCGCTCGGCCAAACGGCGAACGGCGAGACGAGCCTGCGGATACACGACGACGGCGACCTGATGGAGGCGTTCCAGGCGCAAAAGCTGGTCACCCGGCAGCTCGAGCTGGAGCTGCGGGCCATCACCGATGCGAACAACGAGACGCTCGTTGAGAACAATCGCATCATCGATGGGCTGCGGGAGGAGAACGGCGAGCTACAGACGATACTGCAGCAGCGGGTGGAGCAGGTCGGGGAGGAGGTCGATGTGGAAACGGTGCGGCAGAACGAGCAGTACCTGCGGCACGAGCTGAAGAAGTCGACGGCGGCGTATGTGGAGCTGCAGGAGCAGCTGAACAAGCTGCTGGCGAAGAACAACGAGCTGCTGAAGAAGAACAACATCCTGTCGAACCGGTTGCGCGACCATGGGCTGAACGATTCGATCCTGATGAACGACGAGTTCCACAGCATGGTGGCGGTGGTGAAGAAGCAGACGCAATCGTCGCAGGGTATACTGAAGTACCGGCAGGAGGACGAGAGCAAGATCATGCAGCGGCTGGTGACGGATCTGAAGCCGCGCGTTGCCGTAACGCTTGCACCGAGCCTGCCCGCGTACGTGGTGTTCATGTGCATCCGGTACACGGACCTAGTCAATATGGATCAGCTGGTGAGATCGCTGCTGACGCGCTTCGTACAGATGATCAAGCGGCTGTACCGTGGGGCAAACTCGGTGGAAGTGCGCGTCATGTGGCTGGCCAACACGCTCACGTAAGTGTCTTCATAATAAATCGACATGGTTTTTGTGGAAGATGTATTTAAAACCCCGTCCTATCTCTTCGTACTTTACAGGCTGCATAATCTTATGAAGCAGTTCGGTGGCTACAAGGACTACATGAAATACAACTCGGACGTGCAGAACGCGCAGCAGCTGAAAAACTTTGACCTGGCCGAGTACCGGCAGGTCATACACGAAACGATCATCTCAATGCACAGCGTGCTAATTAGGCAGATACAGGAAAGTCTCAAACAGTACATTGTGCCCGCCATACTGCACCACGATGAGACGGCACGAGGCAAGAGTCGACGCACGATGTCACTCGACATCTCGCCAGAGCAGGGCCGGTCCGAGCCCGAACTGCTCGTACAGCAGCTCGACTGTCTGTACAATCATCTGAGCAGCTTCGGGCTGGAGGGCTGCTACATCGAGCAGATCTTCAAGCAGCTGATGCACTACATCTGCGCCGTGTCGGTGAACAATCTGATGCTGCGCGGCGACCTGTGCATGTGGAAGACGGGCATGAAGCTGCGGTACAATATGGGCTGCCTGGATGATTGGGTGCGCAAGCTGAAGATGAGCACGGACGTGATGAAACCGTTCCTGCCGCTCAATCAGATCTCGTCGATACTGCAGGCCCGCAAGACGGAGGAGGACGTGCACACGCTGCTGGAGCTCAGTACGGCACTGTCCACCGCACAGGTGTTGAAGGTAATGTGCTAACCGAACGTCGCGTAACTTCCACAAGAACATACTTTATTCACCCACTTTCATTCGATTGTAGATCATCAAATCGTACAAGACGGACGATTGCGAAAACCAGATCAAGCCGGCATTCATAGAGAAGCTGACGCAGCAGCTTAACCTACGCTCGGAGCAGCGTGAGTCGGACACGTACATGATGGACGAGGAGATCGTCAACCCGCTGGTAGTGCTGTTCAAGTACAGCGAAATCAACCTGGAGGAGATCGACATACCGCCGGAGCTGAATCTGGAGGGGCTGGTTACCAAGATCTAGATTGCGTTAACTCGTTTAAAGTATCCTACTTAATTGTTTAAGAAAATGCTCCAGTTCCTTAAGCGAACTCTACCTATGAAATTCCACGTTTTGCCTGCGCATTAAGTTAAGATTGTTACACATTTATTGCAGCCAGTGTCTGAACAGTGGTTCCTGTGTTTTTTGCTTTGAAAGTTGTTGCTTTTGCTTCGTTACGATCGAATGTTGTGTGGAAACGGCAAACAAAAATGACCTGAAATAAGTGCAATTGGAGAAACTTCCTTTCGAAAACAATCAATCATTCCACGAAGAGAGACCGAGAGAGTGTCGCAAGTAGAAACATACCTATAGACGAGCGTAAGTTTTTCGTTAAGTTTGTAAAACTGTCGAAAGTTAAAGCATTAAAAACACAACCAATGTGTTTACACTGTTATTTCTGGGCGATAGGGGAGGACAGACAGCCGGGACGGACTGAACTCGATGGGACTTTGATGTGCGAAACGTGTGTGCCTAATCTTTGAACGTTGTTGAACGATGGCGAGGTACAAGAAAAAAAGGGGGAAAGCGATTGTGCGATAGAACTGTTGTGCTGTGTCAGTTTGTCGATCGGTATCGGCTTTAGTTACTTACTATCCCCATTGTGAGATTCGTTGTTGACTGATCTGTGGGAAAAGAGGTAGAATCTAGAGCATTTCAATAACTTAACACACATACACCTGCATTTGTTAGTGAGAGCCAACGGGTGAGGTGGTGCACCGGCGCGCGTAAAAGTCACACTGTAGGGTTTTTGATATGGTGATAGTAAATTAGAAAGGATAGAAAAAAAAGCAAATATATGCATTATATTTACAACAATGTACATCGAGCGAGTGTAGCTGTAGGCTGTAGTGCAGTAATGTATTATCCACAGTTACAGCTGAATTTAGAAAACAAAGTAGAACTATTACACGTGAACTAGATCGAACTTAACGTTAGGCGGCTAAGAACCATAATCGCGAAAATGATCGAGTGAAATGATAAGGAAGAAACAATAAATCGTTAAATGTATTACATTGGAGAGCTATTGCAAGAGGCAGATGGTGTTGCAACTAGAACGCTTTCTTTGTAAGGTAGAGAATTATATAGACGACCAATATGGAGCTGCATTTGGGTGTGGTGTGTGGCAGGGGAGTGTACAATCAGTTACCTTCGTGCTCCTCTGCCCCATCCACCTGTAGGAAATAAACGTTAGACATTCATGCAAAATCTAAGCAACGAACCGTAAAAGTTTTTCCCTGCACTTTACTGATGACCTTTTATTTATTAATAATTTGATGAAAAGCGTTTTTAATTCAGCATTTTAATTTACACTTCATATATAAATGTCTCTAAGGGACTTTGTTTGTGAGTTTGCTTGCATTTTATATTTTATTTTTAGTATATGGTATAAAATAAAAAATGTTATGTGCTTCCTAACCAATTTAAGCTAAACCACATAAATAACAGGATAGTATATTTGTAATTAATCTATTTTATGTTTTTCTTGTGCATTTCAGACTGAAATTGACCTCCTTTGAACTGAACTTGACCGCACCGCATAATGCAACGATTGTCTTGGCCTTCCCATTACGCAACACACCCCGCAAATACACACAAAGAACATCAGGGAGTACCCCCTCCGCCCCGCTGCGTCTGGAAGCATCTGGTGTGGTTGAAGCGCTCGTTCCAACCACATCATCGAATTAGACGCCTAATTAGTACACCCAGCTGGCCCCGCATAAGGTGACGACCGTGCGTATTAGTGCGATGGGTGGAGAATCGATAATGAATTGTTTATCGTCAACCACCTTTTCTTCCATCGACAATGTAGTATGTAAATGATGAGCGAACCGTGCTGCATGTTTTACCAAGCACACTGGGTGCATTTAGTGGACACACGTTTCACCCTTTTTGCAGCGGCATGTCAGCAAAGTCTGGCTTAGAAAACGGATGCACATGCCAAGCGTGTTTTGTACATTGTGCACAATTGTAGAAAATATTTTTAATTAGAAGAGCACCCGGTTAGGGGTTTGTTAAAATTATTCGAATGTTTTGTAGTTAAATGTTAAAGTGAGGCTTAAAATGGATGCACTTTCACGGATACGTTCGGAAGCAATTACGGATGCAATTAGCAATTACGAGAGTGAGTTAGATAGGGTGCGTGGAAAACTGTTTGCCACTTGAGCGAAAATGCGTACGCTAAGCCGAACGAAAATTGGCATGTAAATTGGTTGCAGTTTTGCACGGTAAACGTTTCTGTTTCTCGTTCCGCGTACGCAAGATGACGATTGTGTGTGAGCGTAGAGGCGTTCTAAAGGGATTGGCCGTTTCAGAATAGTTTTAGCTGGAAGCTGTTTTTCTCTTCAAACGGTGTAATTAGATGAGTTCCGTTACTTTTGATAAGCACGTGATTAGCATGAGATTTTGTTGGTGGAGAATTTTCACTCGCAGTGGAGTAAATATAGCTCAAAGTGGAATATTTCGTGAATGGGAAAGAACAATAGTTAACAGTGTGGTATTATTGCTCTCTTAACAGCTTAGCCAAGGCGAATGAAAAACACGTTGCGTACTGTTTATGCTCTTTTTATTAGAAAAAAGGGACAACCATTATATACAAAAGTTTCCAGTTTTTTTTTGTAGTTTTGCATGAACGCATTATTGCTTCACTTCAATCGAACGGCAGCGATTTGGTGTTTGTTTTTTGCTTACTTGCTTTGTATAAATAAAACGAATAACACAGAAAAGATGAACAGATTGTACCGAAGCGGGATTCCAACCCGTAACGGCTCCAAAAGTACACGTGTCAACGTAAAGAACAAAACAGAAAAAAACAGGCGCAAACTATTTGCTATTGCTTAAATAAAGTGTTTGAGTCAAGTTTGTGAGCAGAAGGGGACGGACGGAGAACAGGCAGAAAGCTGAAGGAAGTGTATCATCTTCAGCAAAGGGAGAGTACGAATGAAGGAAGATGGAAACAGTCAGAAAGACAGGCAGATGGGTGGGATGATCCTACAGGCTAGGTTGATGTTCCGGTGCGACAGTTCGGGATGCGTTGCGATCGTTTGTGTCCGGGTGCGTGATGGCAATGGGCTTCCTGCATGGATGCTTGGCAGGAACCATTCTAGTACCAGTATCCACCGTACAGTCCACCGTAGCGGTAGTATGGGTAGCCTGTTGAAGTGGGAAGAGAAAAAAAACAGAGCGTTCCGGGTTAATAACAACCTGCTATCGCCACTGTGTCCGGTAACTCACGACCCCATCCATAGCTGTAGGCGTAGCCCGGATATCCGTAGCTGTAGTATCCCGGGTAGCCGTAGTAACCGTAGCCGAAGGAGGAGGCCCCCTTCAGGTCTTTATCGTCCGCACCGGCCTCCAGCTCGTCCGCTGCTTCGGCGGCCGCTGCTGGGCGCGGTTCGACCGCTTGCCGGGCTGCGGCCGGTTGCTGCGGGGCAGGGATGGCCGACACGATCGCAACGAGGGCGACGAGGGCGAAGAACAGGGTCTGGTGGGAGAAAGAAAAATAGATAAACAAATTAAATAGGAAAACAGGTGGAAGAGAAAGCAACATTACATTTTCACTACCAAATTTTAAGATTAAAACGACTTGAATGACACAAAAAAATCAATTTAAGTCATATTTAAACAAAAGACTTCAATGCAATGCGATTAACAAAGCAAGCGACGAACCCTTATGCATTAAGACATCAGTTTCAAAATTGATTTTATTCAGCTACGTGAATCGAATAAAATTAAATTTTGACGAAAGTTTATCGTACTTTTTAGGCATACAAATAATCTTATAATGCAAATATTTTAGTAAAAAAAAACATAGCTCTCGTAGATGTTAATGATGTGAATGAAATTATTGGACATTTCGCCCTAAAAAAAATTGTTCCAGCATCAAGAGTTTTAGCAAAAATCATTTTTTTTATTTCACGGTTACACGAGAAACAGGAATATCGGTTTTAGCAAAAGTCATATCGATTCGTATAAAAGACTTTATCGGCTACAACTTTACAACGGAAGCGTATGCGACGGACCCGCGTGACACTTTTGATAGGAACAGAACTTTTGCAAATTTTGATTTTTTTCTCATCCGCACTGATCACACTTGTCGAACTTATTTTCACACAATCACACAAAAAAAAAACTAGATTTCCAAACAAAACTTACAACTTTGAACGATGCCATTGTTGATTAGAGTGGGTAGAGGGGTGCTTTGGTTGTTAAGCGCAACAGAAACGAAGCGTTAGATCGACTTCCTCGGGAGGCTTGCTTGCCGTCTGTACTGAAGGCGTTTGAGAACTGACTGACGACCAACGGTTATCCGGTGTGCTTATATACACACTCCAACGCGGCCGGAGATGCAACATATTCTAGCAGCGGTAAAGCGTTATCGCACCCGCGTGTCTTGGCCCGGATTTGTGACGGGAGTGGGGACAGTACGGTACAGTACAGTGCTGGAAGCGGACGCATGGTGTTTTTCGCTTGGCTCAGTGTCGCACCGTTCTCCCCCCCTCCTTTCCCCCACCACTGTGCCATCGGATAACGAGAAGCGGGTAGCGGTGGTGGATGATTTGATAGGTCGCTGGCAGTGGTGTCCAACGTGCTCATTAATGTTTCGATCAGACGAGTAGAAGCCGTACCTCAAGTATCGGGAACCTTCTTTCGTCGTTCTTCCGTTCCACAATCAATCGATGCAATTTTCCGCCCATTTTCACAAAGTAAGCAATGCTAAGAACAACCTCCCAGCTGTTGTGTCCATTCTCTTTGCGGGACACGCATATCGATACGCTCGTCTTTCCCATCCGCTCCGTTGCTGATGGTTTTCGCATGAGTGGGGTGAGATTTTCCGCAAAGCGCACATTAGCTTTGGCGCGTGCTCAATTTACACACGCACTGCGGCTCCGGTGCATTATGCATTTTGGGTGCTTGATGCTGCATCATGGTGAATGATAATGGTGGCGTTGATGATGGTTAAGCTCTTCTTCATTCGCTGCGCGGTTTTACTACATGCATGCAAACTGCACTTATGCTGGCTGTAATGTGTAAGTTGTACATTGTGGTGCAATGGGGCGATGTGCGGCAATGCTGCATTGTTCTGCAACACGACGGCGGGCGTGAGTGAGCGAGTGTGTGGCTAGGCCAATGACAAATTTGATGTGCGTTTAGCGGCGAAAAAGTGAACCACCGGGGACGGAGAGGAAAAGAGTTGTTTTCTCATGCTAGTTTGTGGCATCGTCTAAGGGGAGGGGAACCCCGCCCGTACGGTTTGCCACAGGGAAAAAATGATATACTGCCAGAATGTTGGACATGGTCGCTTATTAATTAATATTTGTTGTGTTTTTTTACTCTCTCCCCCTTATCGAGTCCACTTTATTGAAGCTTTCTTTCAATCCAGCCACTAAGCGCACTACACGCGCGGTGACCTTGAGCGCGACGCAGCTTGAGTCGCCTATTTTTTTTTTTGCCGATGAATTTGCATACCACGCGCGAGGCTAGCGAGGATGGGTCAGCGGTTTTCTCTGTACGCGTTCGGTTTCCCGCCCCTGGCGATCGGTGAAATCCCACGCATCTGGGCAAACATTGCAGATGTGGGGGAGTGTTTAGGGTGGAGACTGGATGGGGCTGGAGCATTCGGTGTGTTTGCGGTTTGCCCTTAACGCTGGAGGAAGGTGTGCGTGTGTGTGTGTGTGCATGTGTGCTGCCGAAGGGTGCCGAAGTGACCATGACTTCCTAATCAGGGGTGGTGCATTTGTTTGTTTGCCGCAAGAGGTGTGGGAAGAGGCGGGGTTGGAGGTGGGAAAGGATGGAGGGGGAGCTTGTGGAAGGGCACATGAAATGGCACACTTTCGGCAAAGTGTGGTGTGAGCTATTTGCTGGAGAAAATGGTTGCAAGTGTTATTCTTTCAAGTTACTATGTTTCGTTTTCGGAGCGTGACCATGGTAAATAATTTGAAATTACTCATTAAACATCTTAAACCTTTAATAAAATTTTAAAAATGATAAGAAGGTGTTTTTTTAAAGAAAAACAAAGCCGTTACTTGCGTTAAAGCTCTTCAAATTTTCAAAGCCATCAATTCGGACAAAAGACTTCAATACAAAAGCGACGAACCCGACCAAGGAATTGTCAAAATTCATACGACAATGCGCAGGGCTTACATTGTTTCATGGCTTTGTAACACCGCTTATTCTAACACTTCACTACAGTGATATCCGTTAATCAAAACAAATAAAACAGTTTGAACATAAGACTTGTGCATTCATGAAAAAGCGATGAATCAGATGAAGGGATGCAGGGCAGAGATACACGAGATGTTGTGGATTATTGTTTTATGATGTTGGTGGAAATGCAAAATTTAACATAACTTTACATTTTAGATTTGTCTGCTTACTCTCAAATATCCTTTGGAAATGAACAGGATCTTACATATTGTTCACTTTTTTACCTACGAAAAAAGGAGGATGAAATGTAATGTGTTCTCCGATTGAAGTGTGATTAAAGTGATTAAAACCTAATGAAAAAATGGTATAAAAGACTTCAACGTTATTAAAGCGACGAACCTGACAATGCTATGATAGGAATACAGTTGATGCATTTTATAGTAAAAGCTCATTATACTTGATTCCTTTTAACCATGTAGATAAAAGGTGAAATTATTGATTTCAAGAGCTAAAATTCATTATGAATATATAAGTTTTAGCTTCAGTAACTGAGTAGATTTACAATTATAAAGTATACACATGCTACTGCTCTCTATGTGAGGAGTTGTTCATGAATCCCTTAATATCCCTATCATCCTATCATCAATTCTTTGTTATCTTTTGCAATTATTTTTCGTCTTCTTTTTATTGAACACACTTTCTGTAGAAGCATGAAGAATGCAAATCAAGCTATAATTATTTTGGCAATAAAAAGCCTGATTATTGACTCATCCATCCACTTTTTTCTCACCATCTTCACAGTGAATAATGTATGTTGTTATGCTTACTTCCTCGTTCCCGCTGCAAATTGAATCGTTTTGCCCCGTTGTCTATACCATCAGCCATCCTCCCATAAACCCATCCCACACGGGATGCCATCACGTCCGCGTTTGATCGTTCGCAACAGGTGCTCGCGGTGTATTATTTTAATTCAATTAAACACCACTCGGGTCGGATCTACTTGCGCCTGCATCTCGTGAGAAGTAGGGACAACCGAACCCACCAGCGCGCCACTCCAATAGAGCCGTTAGCGACATGTTCAATCCCACACCAAGACGATCCATCGCGGTGAACACGATATTTATTGGAATAATTGTAACACGTTCTCGTCGGCAACGGCCGGCACGGGAGACTGCATATGCGCCGAGGAGATGTAAACTGTTGCGCAACCAGTAGCCAGCAGCCGGGTGCATCCGGCTTTCCGAAGCATCCGAAGTACTTTCCCTTTCGCAGAAAATGATGCGCCTGCGATGGATGGGATGAGCTGCCTAAACGGGCTGATGCTGACTCATTGTGCCGACTTGTATGTGACGGATCGCTCGTGGACCTTGAAAACTGTATCGTCCGTGTAGGATGTCCGATCGGAATGCCGATCGGACGGTATCGTGCAGATAGCATTGTCACAATGGCAAAACCGCCAGAAGGAGCCCGATCGGTCCGATCTCCAACGCGGTGATGCGCATTTATAATTAAGCTGGCGCACGTTTCGACCCGAGCTGACGTTGGACGGTTGACGTTCGCTTCGTTTGTCAATCGTAGCAGTATCAATGGGGTTTGTGAGTCCAGCAAGCGGCCGACCGACCGGGCCGAGCGACAAATAATGTGTCGTTTGAATGGACACTCGAGCCGCCGTAGTTTAATGAGGCTTTCGGATACTTCCTCGTAGTGTTGGTTGTTGGATGCATTGAAGGTAATACTGTTTAGTGCAATTAAGAAAATGTGCGTCGTTTGATGCGGTACCGCAAACGATGTTTATTTGCTAAACTGTTTGTTTTGGAAACGCACCTTCGAAAATAGGTTGGGAAGAAAATATGAAGCACAAATAATGTAAAAATTCCATTGCATAAGCTAGGAAGTAGGTTGATCGTCGCTAATTTCCAAAGGTCATGAGCGACCTTGTGAGGTGCTTTTTGAAATTACGTCGTACATTTACAACAGTTTGAGATTCTCTTTTCTTGAGCTCCAAGAATGTATTTGTTATGAAAATTTTTAATTACATTTTATAGTTTTATGTTGTCTTGAGTGGTATTTGCTGAATTAATCTCCTTGTGAGATTATTTTTAACATACTTTTGTATTTTTCGTATGTTTTTGTTTATGTATACTACAAAAAATATTTTATCGAAATTCTATGTTTTGCGTTTGGAAACATTTCTGTTTCAATTAAAGTTACAAAAATATTATACTTCTTCGTAATTTAAAATTGGAATAAAAAAAAACGGGTTAAAATAGATTGTAGAACTTGATCTTTGCATATAGTGTTTGCTGATCATTACCACCAACTAGAAGAATACATTTTTCTATAGCAGGCAAGATAATCGAATGAATGGTGTTTTGTTATGATCAGGGCAGAGCTATAAATTTCTCTTTTGCTGCTTCATCAACTAAGAAAGTGCAAGAGCCAGACTAGAACTCGATTGAGAAGATTTACTTGTAGATGACCATATCGAAAAAAGTGTATGATAACTTATTGATTAGCAAAGATTAAACAGATTTAATCAATTCTCAAGAGGTAATTGACGAACCTACTATAAGGAATGTTGCGTGTAATGGAACCTTCACTCAGGGTTTGTGGGCGATCTAATTATAACCTGATAAGTTACACCAACGCGATGAGAAATAAGAGATGTAGATACAAGCTGAAATGCCTTTTTAAGAGAATAACGTTCAATTTTATTTCATCGTAAACACTAGTACAAATGATTTTGCTCAACATTGAAAATCCTGAAACGCAAAGAATTTTCTTCTTGTGAAATTTCACAAGTACTGTTGTTAGTCAAGACCAGCTAGATCACTTACTTGCTCAGTTATCTGCGACCTTATGTATATAAAGCAGAAAAGATAGTAAAGCATGATGGTGATGCAGTCCAAAGGAGATGAGAGAAACAACGTCGGGCCCTATGAGAGATGTAAATCTAGATATCAGGAAACAGATTTGAATAAATGCTGAAGATAAATGCCTTGAGGTATTCTTTTGAAAGGCACAACATCTAAAAGACTTTGAGATTACATACGTTTTAGAATAGTTTAACCAACTGTATGTTTGATTCCGTATTGTTAGTATCATGTGACTATCCAATTACGTGGCATGATAATAGTCTCGTAAGCCAGAAGTCCGCTGGTTAATTCTTCTTAAGGCAGACATTTAGACGTGATGAATGAGTCTTACTTTACACGGCGTTGTAGTGTGCAACATATTTTTTCGCATGTTTTAAAAAATGTTCAATTATTTCATTTGAATGACACACCAGTCTACAATTTATCAACATACCAACTCTATGGTCCTATTAAACATCATTGAACAGCATTCTTATTTTATCTTTCTGATCTTTACAGTGGAATATTTTCTGAACAGTAGGCTTAATTTGAAGACAAACACTCTCAATCAACCCTACAGCAGCAGAAAAGCAATTACTTCACACTCTGCCCTATCGGTCCGTTAGATCTCCCAAAAATTACGCAGTGATGCACAATCACCACACCATCATTTTATAACCTTATTTTACTTCCCCTTTCTTATCAATCATTGTGGGCTGCGTCGATCTCGCGCGAAAACAAAAATCAACAAAAACTTTGCAACAAGCTGTAAAACTTTACAATCACCACGCAATGCGAGAGCTTACGTTACATCGATCTTTACCTTTCATCGCTCGAAAAAGAGAGAAGTAAAGCCACGTACAATGAGGAAAAGAAGACATCAGACGCAACAGAATCCACAATAATAGACACATTTATGATGGGCAGAGCGATATATGTGCCGGGTCCGGTAGCTGGTGTTTGTCCCGTCGCGAACGGAAGATCACATAAATGAGTCGGAACTACGGCAAAGCTAAAGCAAACTTGTGTTTCAGCAAAGAAGGCGAAATAAATGATAGGGTGAGGGTTGGATTAGGTAAAGGTGTTCCCGGTTATGTCAGCGGCTACGACTCATCGCTCACCTGTCACAATTGGGAATGATTAGCTTAAAAAGGCTATCAACCCGTTGACCAGTACGCACCGAATGCGATACGGCACCGTATGCGAAAAAAGGAAAACCGGCGGGAAGTAAATGATGGAAAATTGAGATTGCATAACAACGGAACTGACAACGCACGGTCGTCGGAAGGTAGATGGAGGTGTGTTTGATTTTTTTATGAATAAATCGCGCAACAATTCCAGCACCGCATTTAACAAGGGCTGCAAAACAATATGCCTCGATTAGGGTACGTTAGGTCCGAGGTGTGATCACCATCATCATCATCGTTAGCACTGATCGGCTTCATGTGGTCGTGGTCTGCCAACGAACCGATTGGAAATCGCAGTAGGCGGTTGGAATTCACTGCCTGGTAGGGGGAAGTGCAATGACAAAATGATCGCAATACCTATATTATGAAATGGATATCGGCGGGATCAAGGGCAAACGATCGCCAACCGGCGAGTGCACGGTGTGTTCAGTCAAGCAGAAATTAGCATTAAGGGAACGGAGCCAGCCAGCTGTTTCGGGAAGGAGTGATTTAATACAGTCATCTCGTACCGCGGCAACACGCACTCATGGCTTTGAGGGTTTATTAAAACCACCGGTACGGTCCCGGATCAAACTCTCAATTAAATTCTAATCAAATGCAGCGATCCCAATAAATAGAACACAACCAGAACCCTCGGCAGACACTTTGTCCAGATGGTAAAGGGGACAGATCTTTTCCAGGGTGTTTGTTTGTATGTGCCAGCAAGTCGTATGATAGGAATACATTAGTGGATGGGCTGATGCATTGTACGGCATTCTTCAGCAAATTGGAGGCTAATGGAGAGCCAAGATACCCAAGCGCAGCTACACGGTCCAGAAGGTTCTATTCCAATTCTCATCATTCAAAACCACCCGGCAGCAGACGAATGCTGCCGCGGTGCAGCGAAGGTGTGGAGCTTTTATTGTTTTGTTTGCACACTTTTGTAGCTGTTTTTTTTCAACCGTGCATGCAAATGGTGCTGCATGCGGTGGGGTGTTTGCCGTGGCAAGAAACTGCATTTGGGCTGAGTTGTGGGCTGTTTTAATTGAGCGTTTAATTCGAAACGCCTGCACAAATGTCGTTTGATTCAAGCGTTTGCGGGGAATTGAGCTTTTTAAAGACGGTTTTAAAATTTAAGATCCAGGAAGCTGGATCCAATTCTACACGTTATTTAAGATCTTCATCATTTTATACAGTTGAGAAATTCAGTTATTGGAAGATTATTACGGTGTTTAATAATTATATTAGCAAACACTACGTCTCTACGGTACATCTACGTTAACTAATCAATCAAAGATCGATCAGAATGTATTGAGCACTTAAAATGTCTTGTTTTTAATTTTGCGAGAAGGGGACTTAGTGTTGATAATTTTACGTTTTGAGTCAAGTAACAGAAAATAATCACCAATCAACTCAATAATTTTTGTAAAAATAGATCTTCAATTGATAGAAACTTCAGCTCAAATTGCTGAGTTAAGTTCTATCTTAAAAAATTAAAAGACCAATCCACCCATCTTTCACTCAAGTATCGGTTTATAAATTAAAATCATAAAATAAAGCCTAAATTTTTCATTTTTGCCTCATTCAATGCAGAAGAATATCAAGATCATTATAAAAAAAGAGCTTTAGAGATTTTGAAGTCATCAAACAATAATAAAATTGTAAACGAGATATCCAAATTTTTGTAATTATTAAAATTATACAGTCACTCAGCACATATGTTATGGAATTCAACACCATTGTGTAAGGTAGAATTAATTACAATTGTAGTGTAGTATTTCAGAATTATTGGATCATCAAGCCTCCTGCTAAGGTGCTCAAAGATTTGGCTTCCTCCTGACACATAGCCAGGTAACATTTCTTCAAGAAACTTGTGCCCAATTATCTCTGATATCTTCACATCACATCACATATGGGACTTGAGGAAATGTACCAGGCCAAGGATGTAACATTCCTTTCTCAAGCTTTAGTAGCCTTTAAAGCTGAGTTGTGATGTTTATAGTCGACTACTACTTACTTACTTATCGGGCACAATAACCGCTTTGCGGTCTTCGCCTAGGATAGGCAATAAGGGATCCGTATAATGATTTATATCCAGTGAGTCCTAGATAAGAGAGAGCCCAAGAGATTAACAACCCTCAATCGGTGTCCTCCCTAGGTTTCATATACTTTCTCATCAAGCTCTCTCCTACAGATCCTAAAGCACAATTTTAAATTCTACTTCATTGTGTTTTCATACATATACAGAACTCATAGAACGTGATTTTCCAGTTTATCATGTGTGATTCTGCCGTTCTATTGTTGGCCCAATATGTGAGGAGGGACAATGCGATAAAGGAGCCGATACAACGACGAGCTGTACAACGATCACTCCGTTTTGCAGCGGATTAAGCTCGCCCGGCTCCGGTGGGCTGGCCATGTTATACGCATGGACCCGGACGACCCATAAAGTCCTCATAAGCCGTCCACATGGACAGAG
Organism: Anopheles epiroticus; assembly: GCA_000349105.1. NCBI lineage: Eukaryota > Metazoa > Arthropoda > Insecta > Diptera > Culicidae > Anopheles > Anopheles epiroticus. Next base: position 213,030 of record KB672187.1, on the reverse strand, counting down.
GAGGCGTGGTAGGCCCAAACCGAAGTGTAACGATAGCGTAGAGGCGTCCGCAATTTAGTTTAAGGCCGGGCTAACGGATCGGTAGACGACGGCGCGAGACCGTGAGCGGTTTCGGAGTGTGCAGCAGCAGACGAAGCGGTTTTATCGCCAGATAAGTAAGTAAGTAATCCCGCCATAGCCATCTGTGTGATTTCAAAGAATTTGAACTGTTGTTAGAATGTAGTTAAAGTGAGTAAAAGATGCTAATGCGCGTACAAATGTAGTACTTTGCTTGTAAACCGGTCTGCACGAAGTTGTTTACATTCAAACCGGCTCACAACATCAGATAAACTTGACCTCACTCTAATAAACCTTCCTACATTATAACAGAACAATATTTTTCTTTCAACACTTTCGTGCATGTGTATGGTGGGTAACGCATGTGTAGACTCCCATTAGCAAATGACCAAGCTTTAATCAAATTACGAAACGGTTCTTCAATATTGGTCCTTCGAGCTAGATTTTTCGGATCACCAGTACAAAGCAAATCTGAATGACATGTTCACTTAAACACCATGCAGACGATGTCGTTTTGTTTATTAAAATTAACGAAGCATTTACAATGCACTGTCCTTCAAGCGGTCGGCTCCTACTGGCGCCTCAAACACACACAGCTACTTAATTGTTTTGTCCCGTAAGTCGCTTTTTTTCGTCATGTTTTTCTCATTCGATTAACTCTCCGCTAGCCACAGGTGACCAATTAGTTGCTCGAGCCGCGCTTGGTGTCCAAGCTTCCTCATTAACCCCAACACCTTCCCGCTTGTGCCCATTGTTGCGCAACCGCACCTTCAATTGACCGTTAAAATTGTCCCTTCTGCTTCTGATTTCCCCCGTTCCCCGAGGGAGAAGATGTTGGACGTGTTTATTACGTGTCGATGAACTTTCTCATTCATCTTGAGGGATCTTTCCCTCCGCTTTGTGTGTGACTTTAGCTTCACACTACCCCGTCTCTGGTGGAACTGGCGGTAACTTCTCACCAACTCTTCCTTCCTTCACCTTTAAATCGATCAGTTTGTTTACTGCCACCTTCCGCACGCCAGGCCGGTGCGGCCGGAAAGTGCATTCGGAAATGTAGGTGGATGCTATTAATGTGCCCCGCGGTGCGGTTGCGGTTTCTCCCACCGCGCCTGATGTTCACTTTCAATTAATAGGCCTAGCCAAGCGGGGGCGAGCCCACGGTGGGGCGGGTGAAATCTTACTCTCTTTAATTAGCGAACGATGTGTGCCGCGCGTTCGTTTCATTGCTCGCTCGCTTCTCTTCTGTAACTTCCTCTCCGGCAACTGGGCTGCTTCCTCTTCATCAAACAAAAGTTCAATCGATTTTTTTGTGCGTGCGTCTGTTTTCCCGTTTGCAATTAAAAAGGAAAATTACAACTCTCTACTGCTACACTTTGTCCTCCTTCAGCTTGCCCCTCGTTTTACTACTCCACTTTACCCACTTTGTGCTCTTGTGTTTGTTGCTTCACAATCCCAAGCATCGCGTTCTTTTGCATCTTATGACTTCCGTTTTTTATATGTACTCCTGTGGCTTTTCTTTACCACCCGGCACTTTTACTACGTTTTCTATCACTACTTTAACTGCTACTGGTAAGGCTGTGTACTGTCACTTTCCTACAGCGCAAAGAAAGTGCTGTTCAATTAACACTTTGACACTACACGGGTAGGCCCTGCGATCAGCCAAGGAGCTGGGGAAGCTTCGCGATCGTCCACTACCCCCCAAAACGAAACCATCTTTAAAAGGAACTGAAAGTATCTGAAAGTGCGTAACTAAAGGTACGTTAATAGCGAATAAATAACACCTAGCAAGCTACATCATCACGTCGCTCCAGATCAGTGATAGAACACGAGCACCTTCTTCCGCGTCACCAGTGGTCTTCGGGACTTTCGCATCTTCGTGGGCGATCGTTTCGCCTTGACCGGATCGAGCTGGTTGCGTTCCAGTGGGGCTATGCGCTGCTTCAGAATGCTTTGCGCGACCGGCGGTTCTAGGGCGAGCGCGGAATACGGCGGGCCCGACTTGTTGAACGTTGGTTCCGGGTCGGTGTCCCGGGAGTCCTGCTCCACCACACTGTACGGTTTGATGGGAGGTAGCGGTGCTGGGGGATGGTTCGGTTTCGCTAGGACATCGTCAAACGCGTCCGCAATGTCGTCCCGTACTGTGGTCCGCTCGGTCGTGTGTAGCTTCTCGACGTCTTCCTCAACGGTCACCGCACCTTCCGCTAGCTGTTCCGCCGTCTTGACCAGAAGCCGCACCTTGGGGATGGTGACGCGTGGTGCCACCGTTGTGACCGGAGTCGGTGGAGGTACATCGTCCAGGTAAAGGTCCTCGTTCGGGCGCATCATGAAGCGAGGCACAAACTTGCTGATGTCAAAGATGGGCACACTGATGTGGTTCGAGGTGGGCAGTGGGTTTGCCTGGGGGAAGACCAACCGTGCCTCCCGCTTTAGATGCGACCCGGACGGTTGGGCATCGTTGCGATCGAGCCGTAGGACGCGCGGTACCGCGATCATGACCGTGTCTTGTTCTGCGTCGGCTTTGGAGTTCTTTCTACGCTGCTGGCTCGCCAGATGCTTCTTGATGTGCCGTATCACATCGTTGTACACGGCAACGGCAGGGTTCGGCTGTTGCTGTGGCGGTACCGCCGGTGTGGTACCCTTGGCGACGTACATCTTCCGCGGCACGACACCGACAAACTCCTCGCGGAACAGCGGATTATCGAGCGGCTCGCTGCCAAAGTGTTTCCGTTTCAGACAGTCGATCTTGTCGCCCAGTCCCTTCAGCCGGCGGATCGGCTTGAATCCCGCCCCATCCTCGACCGGTTCCGGTTCGTCCTCCAGCTCGACGTCCACCTCGTTACACTCCTCACCTTCCGCTGCTTTAGCGCCGTAAAGTCCATTGCTGAAGGTGGTCAGGTTTTCTGCGTACCGCAACGCCGAATCCACATCGATCTCGCTTGCCGGCCGGGTGTAGTACGGGAACTTGACCACGTTGCTGGGGGGCGACACGATGCTGATCACCTCCCGCTCGTCCAGCCTGCGGTCGGGCAGGTACTGGGTTGTGTTCTGGATCGCCTCGTCCAGGAATCGGATCAACTCCTCACCGTGAAGTTCGCGCGGATCGGTCAATGCTTCGGCGTGCGGGAGCGTCTCATTGCCCAGAATGACCATCGCCAGCACGTCCACGAGTTGGTCGGAAAGCGTCCTGTTGGAGTCGTTCTGCTCGGGGATCTGTACTTCCTGCACCTCTTCATCCAACGAGCGTTTTATGCGGTTTCGTCGACGCTTCGGTTTCGCTTCCTGCTCCTTCTGCTCAAACTCACCGAACGACTCCTCCGAACCGTGATCAAACTTGTGCGCCTGACGGCCCTTCTCCGAGTAGACGATATTCTTGCGCTCAAGGTTGATCCGTTCCCGAATTGGAAGCTGTTTCGAGTGACGATCTTCCCCCTCATCCTCGTGATCTTCCTCCTCCTCATCATCGTCCTTGTGCTTGGGATCTTCTTTATCCTCCCGATCTTCCCGTTCTTCATGCTCCTCCTCGTCCCGTTCTTCCTGCTCCTCATCCTCCTCATCCTCCACTTTCGAGCGGGGAACGTGTCGCACCACATCCCGATGGCGCACCTGCGTGTACACTTTCTTCGGCTCAAAGGCAGCCACCCGATCGGTCTCTTCCCGCGAGTCCTCAAAATCATCGTCCTGGTACTGCTTTCCCTCCGAGTCGTAAAAGTCCTCCTCGCCCTCCTCCTCCTCCTCGCGCTCTCCCCCGTAAGCCTTGCCCCTTCGATCGTACTTGCGATCGTTCTGACCGAAGTCATGCTCGTACAGTGTGTTCCGCTCGCCGCCCACATCCGGATCTCCGTTGTGGACCGAACCCTCGCCATGCTCACTGAACCCTTCCAGCTCCTCAGGGGCATGTCCACCTCCCACCACACCGAACTCCCGACCCTGCCCTTCGAAGAACGCCTGCTGCTTCTGCTTCAGATAGTTGACGTGGTTGCGTATCGTGTCGAACGAGGGCGCCTCGAGCGGAAGGATACTGATCGGTTCGAACATAATCTCCGGTGCCGGCGGTTCGACGTGCAGCGGGTTCACCGGGCTCGGTTTCATGACCGGCACGAACGGCGTATCGTACGGTCCCGGATTGGCAAGGAACTCGTTCGGTAGGATGGGTTTCGCCTTGAAGGGTTTCGCTTCCCGGGCAGGGAACGGTGTGCCGAACGGAACCGGGCCTGGAAGAAGCTGCTGCTGCAGATGGGGCGCTCCGGATACGAAGCGTTGGTTACGCGGGATCCACGGCTGGAACTTCTTGGTGCGGTGCTTCGGACGCTCGATGTAGTACGGCACCTGGATGTGGACGACCTTGGAGGTGTCGGGCTGCAGATCCGTACTGATCTTGTGCAGCATACGGGGGTTCGAGGAGCCGATCATCTGCAGCGTACGCGGTGGCTCCCGGTGGCCGAAAAACACTGAACGACCGTCGCACACCGTGCTGAAGGAGACGAGCAGCACCACCACCACTAACGAAACCAACTCACGGACACTAGTACAGGCCATCGTGTTCTGTTTATTTCATAATATCCTTCTCCAGGGATTGCAAACACGCTTCACCACTTCAATGTACCTTGTAGAAGCCTTTTTCACACAACTTCACACGAGATCACTTCCACTCGGGCGCACTGTTTCGGGACGTCTGCCGGAGGGTTTTCCTTTCGCTTGCGCAGTTCACACCAAACAGCCACTCGAGCCACTCTTACTACGATCACTTTCGCCTCACAAGGCCGGCGGGAAAAGTGTGCTGCATTTCGCCGAAACCGGGCGAGTTTTATAGATTTTCTCCGGCGGCGGGCCGTCGAGATTGAGTTTCGTTTTGTCGGGGCCCGGGTGGGTTTCCCCCACCACCCCGCTCCGTTTCCAGCGGGAGCAAAAGAGTGGGAAAACTCGCTCTGCTCCAGTTCACTCTCTTTTCGGTAGAGTACGCTGCGAGGCTGCTCATCCGGTCGGGCTGGATCTCTGCCAACATTGGGAAGGATGGTGAAGGGGTTGGTTGGAGAAGAGGTGGATGTGTCCTCCCCCCTACCAAGGTAATTTTTCTCTCGTTTGATCACTGTTACAAGCAGGGGCCTTCGGATCTATCGGGAGGCCTTTCGATGCTGTACCAGTGTTTTTGTTTTCGTACATCGTCAACCGGCTTGTGAGATTTAATTTCCGCCAGTCTGCCCTCCCCGGTCGAAAACCGTCACCGAAGCGAATGCAGGCGGACGAAACAGTGTTGCTGGGCTGACACTTTCGTTTTCACGCACGCACAGGCTTCTTTGCAAAACGGGTGAAGGTGCCGTTAGCGCCGTGGTGACAAGTGTGTGTGTTGACTGTGTTGTTTAGTCTTTCCCCTGTACACCCAGCGTTGATTGTCTTTTGTTGTGTTTTGCATTTCTTCTGGCTGTCTGTTTTGCACAGCCGTCTCATAATGAACGGAGAAGGCGCCCTGGTGCCTGGTTTATGCAATCGCAGCTAGGGGAGGGAGTACGCAAAAAAGGGAATAGCACTCTTTCTGTTGTTGTGGCGCGAAAATGGATTAGATTCCGTACTGGAAGATTGCAACAGATGCTGGGACCGGTTGGATGGGTTTTGAGTTTAAGTTTTTTTTTTGGGTTCGAGTTTGATTAACCACGGAACAAGTACAACAATGGTGAGGGAGTTATGGGCAAATTGAATAATTTTCCTTAGCGGGTTGGATAGTCGTTTAATCTTTCGACATCAGCTGACAGGATAAGAAGAAAACTGATTCCTCTACGTATGATGTTGGTATCTGGTGTGATCTTGAGCAGTTGAACCAAAAATAGCACATTGAAATAAGTTGTTTTTTATTTTCGTCCTAAAAAAATTAAATGGTTCTTGAATCAGAGCGATTATTGAAAGTTATTCCACAAATTGTGTGATAGAATCTCAAGGAATATCCAGATAGAATCTGAAACAATCTTCACTTATCTATTTATAAACACTTAAAATAGGGTACACACTTTTCTAGATTATAGTTTAAATATCTTTATGAAGCTAAAAACCTTCACAAATGCTTCTTGCTCTTGGCTCAACGACCTCCGAGATTAAACTGGCCGTTTCTGACTCACTAGACCTATTATACCAAGCCCTACATGTCCAAATTCGTTACGAAAAGATGTTCCGGATGGGATTTAAATTTCTGTGAATCTATTGAATATCTATTGAAAAGGCTCAAATTTAATTTTGCAGAAGCGCATGGAAAAAGTGTTGTATTTTTTTTAAATGATCTCCAAAGCCATACGATTCATTAGAACTATAGGATCAAGTTATACAGTTGTACTGCCAGTTAAAAAGTTAAGAAAAATAAAACAGTAAATTATATAAGCAAATGAAATCTTGTCCTGAATTTTTTTATCGTTCAAACAAAAACCGATTTATTATACTAGGTGGAATTGGAATATTAAAGTCCACAGTTTGCCAGGACATTGGTTTTGTGGTTACCTTGACCTTTAACAGTATTTTAAATAAATAATGAATGAAGGAGATAAGACGTGTTGTGAGAGATGTGTTTGAATAAATTTTGCTCGAGCCGTCTGAATAGTCTCGTTGATCGATGAATATGGAAGAATTTTATTGAAAATCCTAAATTGGGAAAATAAAACAAATGGTCGGTGAAACATTTAAGTGTGTTTCAATAAATATTTGAAACGGTTCTTTGTATGTACTAGAGCTTGAATTACATGTACTTGAAATTGATAAACGAAAGTTCGAATTAGTTTTGGGCATGTAAACCAGTCTGCGACCTTGAATGAACTTGAACTGGTTCGAGCAAATGGAATGGTTGAAACGTTTTATTAAAATGTCCTCATTTACATTTTTCTTGGCATTCTTTCTTTTTTTTATATATTTAACTAAAACACTCCAAATTTTTATCAAAATTTTATAAAGAGGAACCTCACAAAGCGTTATATGTTTCTTTTACCATTCTTATACTTTTTGTTTGGAAGTTTCACCTTTAGCTGTAGAAAAACTAACGACATGTGTACATGAACTTGGCCACGAAGACCCAAACAGGAACTGGTCGTTACACTCCCAATCGCGTGGCACATGTCGACCGTACCGTCGACCAATGCACTGAACTCTCAACCGGAAATAAAAAAAACATCAGGCCCGCAATGTCGCCGCCCGCCTTTCTCTCATTCATTCTTACACCTTCGATGTGTAAAAAACAAACAAACTACGCTTCACCCGCGGGCGCTTAATCATCTGCCTCCCCAAACCGGACACTGGGTGGTGGCAACTGGCGCCCGAGAGCAGGTTCGTGCCGAGTGAGAGGAGCCAGGAAAAAGGAAACCCATCGCCCAATGAGCCATGAAGCTAACCGGACCGTTCCCAAAGCCGATATAATAAATATTCGCCCGGCTCGTTTGCTTATGAAGAGCAGCGATCAAACATAAAGGCGCCCCCCCCCCCTGCTGCTTCCTTATGGTCCCCGTGTTGCACTTGCTAACGATCGATCGACCCTACGAAAATGACTATTTGGATGAAGCCATTCGCCCGGCTCATTGGTGAAATTAATGCACATTTCGTTCAACCGTTCGGTTTGGGTGCTTTTGCGCCAAAAAAATAAATGACGTGTGTGTGTGTGCCTTTTGTGGAAGCTTTATGTCACACATAATAAATTGGCAAGCAGGGTGCTTCCGATTTGGAGTGATTCGGCTTTTGGCGCGCGGTAACCGTTGTAAAGCAATTCGGTGGGAAGCTTATCCTTCGATTGATGGCTGTTTGGATGTTATGTGTTGCGCAGTGACCGAGGGGAGTCTTTGGACGGGTTGAGCAATTTTTTATTGTTTGTTATCTGAGCAGGGATGTGATCGGAAGTGGTTGGAAACTCTTGGGTTTTAGATATTTGGCGTAGTGTCATTGAAAGTCTCTGATATTGAGAAGTAACATCATCTATAGAGCGTTTTCTGTTAATAATTGAGTATTATGAACAAAGAATAAATCTCCAAAATCACATTTATATTTACTTATGCTGATTGAGATTAACTATTTTTTTTGGCTATAAGAAAATTCAGTGAATGTCGTCTTATCATCTAATTAGCGATATGCAACTAAATGACACAAATGAGTAGCGCTTTCCAGAAACAACGATAAGAATGTCCATCAGGGATGGTTGACCTCATCACAGAAAAAAAGCATCTAGACATCAAGTGAATGAAATATTAATATTTCTCCTGCCTAAACAAAAGAATCACAAGTTTAAAAATTTCCTCATCGAGGGGAAACATTCATCATCCAGTGCTAAAACATCCTCAATCGACTGCACCTTTCTCCATCTTTCTAAGCAACTCTCACGGCGGTCGCTGACTTCTCTCTTACTTACGACTAATTTCAAATCAGCGATGAAGCAAATTTAACCAAAAACACCGAAAAAACTCACATCACTAAAATCTCTAACCCATCCCTGTGCCGATGATGAAACGGAACGGGGCAGGGAAACAAGATCGGTCGCTAGATAGATAATAGTTCATTATGCATTTTCACAGCATCCGTTGGGGCGAAGCGAAAGAAAAACAAAACCACCGAGCGGTCTGGCGGTCCAGGGCGGTCCGGCACGGCGGTTCGGCTTGGGAAAATGCATTCGGCGTGATAACAACGAACGATAACCGCTCGGCTGCTTATGCTGTTCGTTTTCACTATCCGCACAGCCGGGGCAGCGGTCGGTCAGCTGGCGCTTTCGTTTTTTTTTCCCCCGACCCCGCTGCAGCATAATGGAAGTGTGACACTGCAAGCAAAACGGAAGGCGCATCAAATGAAAAGGAAAACTTGTGGGATGAGTCTTTCGCCTTTTTCTCATGCCGTCCGGTCCGTTGATTTGCTGCGTTTTGGTCCCCGTTTGCGTTCGTGCCGTTTCTCATCGCTGCAGGCATGTCAAACCGAGTGATGGATGGTTTTGATGTCTGAATGGTTCGATCAAACTTTGGGAAAAATTGAAGAGTTAATTAATTTGATTTCAATCCATAAATTGTTATTTGATGTCTCTTTTAAGGAATCCTTATTGATTTTAAATTATTACAAACCTTCTGCAGTCGCTTCAAGATAATCGCTGCATGAGCTACGGCTTCCGAGAAATATTTCTATAAACGTGTCACATTGCACCTTATGCAATATAATTTTTTGTCCACCAATATGATTTTTGATGCGTCAACAGGTCGGATATTTTCTTATCCTGGAGGTTTTTGCATGATTAATAAATGTTAATAGTTTGTCTGTGATACAATTTTGCTTACTTTTAGTTATTGTTTATAGTTATTTATTATTATATTATTTATTTTCAAACGAATATGAAATAATATAATGAACTCGTTCTTTACATTGATCTCAAAAACTTTTAATAACATAAATATAATTTTCAGGAAGTTCAACATCAATCATAACTAAAATAACTGTCATCAAACATGTTTAAATATTTAAACTGGTAAGGCTATTTGAATGAAGTAAAATTAAAAAAAAAACTTGAATAAACCGTCACTTCTTCCTCAAATATTTTCTTTGTGAAATAACATGTGTTATGATAGTTTCACTTCAGCTAGCTTCCAGTTTTGCAATTAATCGTAATTATTTTCTTACTTCTGTTAAAAATGGTTTCATTTAACTTAAATAAGTTCGTTCGCAGCATCTAAAAAGTTATCGTTTTGTTATTTTGATTTATTTTTAATTCCATATTAGACAAGAAGCTTTTGTAGTTCTTAAGAATGTTGTTATTTAAACTTGATGCAAAACATAATTAAAAAAATTAGAACGAATTTGACATACCTGACACATTAATCAAACGCATTTCCTTCGCGTCTTCCGTACCCGTTCGAGCACGTGCGGCTGCATCATCAAGCACGGCTTAGTTTCGCTCGCTTGCTCTGCCTACCTACATGCTCTATTATTTCAATCTCGCCTCTCTGCATCTCTGCACTAATTTGATTGCCTGTTGCGGGAGCTCCCTTTAACGCGTGCTCTGCCAGAAACGGAAGTGGAGGTGGAAAAAAGGCACACACACACACACACACACCGAAAGATGATCGATGAGAAGGAAGAAAGACAAGAAAAAGAAGGCACAAAAGGTTCGCGATCGCCTATTATGCAACAATTGGAAACAGCCGAACGGTGTGCGCTTTTGTTTTGGTTCACGCATGAAGCTTTTTTTTTCCATTCGTACGTGTGTGAGGATTTATTTTGTTTGTCGCTTTGATTCGCTTTCTTCGAAATTTCTTTGGACGGTTTATTGGATTTTTCGGAGCTAAGTGAGGTTATTCATTCGGCTCTTAATTTTCACCAGCTGCGCTGGCAGTAGGCCACGCGCCGGTTGGAATTTTCTTCCGCTCCGGCACGGCTCGACTTTTCTCGATCCCATTCCGGGCAGGCGTTCGGGGGAAGCTCCACTTTATTGCTTTAGTTTAATTTGTTCACACTTATTACACACGATCGGAAGTGCGGAGAGGTGGAGTGATGGAAAATTTAAAGCTTGTTTTTTTTTTGTATTCGCCCCAGAGATGGTTGGTGCAGTGGTTTTTGTTTTTGCGCGCGGAACGTGCGCGGAGACTTGGCCGGGCGGTAAGCAACGAACCTGTCGAAGTTAGTGCGAGAAGCTGTTAGCCGGTCGGTCGGGGTGGGCGATTATGAATCATTTCACACGCTTTCAAATGCGGTAATAAATGACGGTGGCTTGTTTGGAGTTAGTTTTTTGATTGTCTTTAAAATTAATTAAGTTTTGTTACATGGTTTCTGACAGGTTTTAGCTTCTTATCGCAGCCAAAAATGACTTCAAACTTTTGCATCCTCTGTTGCTTCGAGTTTTCTTGAACAAAATGTAAAAAATATTTTTTTTTCTAAACGTTTTCGCTAAAGCATAATTTGTGGTCAAAAGTTTTCTTTACGCTCTGATTCTGTCAAAATAAATCGGTTCCTTGCAACGACCGAACTTTGACCCGTACGAGTTAATCAAATCGAGCTTTTCCATCGAACTGCTCACGATACGTCCGAGCAGCTTCCCGTCCACGATCCTCCCGATCGTCCTCAGCGTGATGAGAAAGTGTTCTCTCCCATCCAGCACCTGCTTAACGAAGCTACCGCGCTGCACGTGTCGCAGCGTACCGTACCCGTCCGTCAAATCCTCCTCCGAATGCACACTGCCCGCCCGGATCACCACCAGCGTGTCGCCGTAGATGCGAAACAATTTCCCCGCGCCGAGCATTATCTCGTCGGGCGACACCGCAGGGCACAGCTCGATCGCCAGCTGACATAAGCGCCGATCCGTACGCTCCCAAAACTCGATCGCCATCCGGTGCGGTAGCTCCAGCTGCCACCAGGGCGGTGTTTTCCTTCGGTGTGGCAAATTGCTGTCCACCGTTGCCTTGCGGCGCAGCAGCCGATTGAGCAGGGCTTGATTTTGACGCTCGATTGCACGGGCCCTCAGGCCGCGGGCCGCCGAATTGAGGCTCTGGTGCACGCGAAAGTTGTAGTTGACGTTCAGGAAGCCCTGCGAAAAGCGGTGACGATGGTTCGCTTAGCACTTTGGGTAGTCGGAAGTGTGATTGGTTGTCCCTTTCGCTACGTACCTTGGTGCGGCAGATTTGGTTGATTCGTTTTACCAGCTCCTTGTTTTCGCGAATGATTCGCCACTGGCACTCCACGTCCCGTACCATCTTGGACGTTTTGAGGACATTCTCGACGAACATCAGCGGCGGACGGTTATCAATTCGGGGGCCCACCTGTGGGGCCATTGTGCAGGAGGCAGGGGGTCGTACAATTTGGATCGATCTGAAGCACTCTGCCTGTGTGTCAGTGAAAGATTAATTTGTACGAAATCATTGTTTACTAGGATGTGTTACTGTGAAATTCCTTGAGGTAGCTTTACTCGTACCCGGGTCGTTAGATTGCAGGCGATTGAAAATTATGTTTATTTTTATTCAAGCTCTAGTAGTTTGAATTGATTACCCTATCAGCCATTAACCTTTTTAAAAAGTATATACTATTTAAAGCTAAAAGTGTGGCGGTTTCGAAAGTATGATTGCATATTATACATAAATTAGGAAGATTAGGGTGATGGAGTTGATAAAATTATTCCACTTGAGCAACAAGAAAAATACTCATTATCATCATTCCATCTGCTACCCTTCGAAAAGTTGAAATAGCTTGAATCTATCAATTGTACAGAGCTTTTAATCATCTATTTTTAGTCAAATATAAGGTGCCTAAAATAATTGTACTTAATTTCTATCTATAACATTAACATTCTAGCTACCCATGTATGAGACCTATAGGAACACAGTGTTCAAATTGAGTCTTATTTGTAAACACCATTAATGTATGAGGAATAAAACGCTAAAAATAAAATTTTCCTTCTATTATTTGTCCCATACAGAATATCCCATTAATGCACAAAGGCGGACAAGCCGACCATAAAAATTTAAGGAAAAAAACTTTGAATTTGGTTTGGGTTTTATTTGAGTTTAGATTTTTCGAACGTTTTTGGTTGGTGAAGTTAGTTGAGTTGCGATTTTTTGTGTGTTTTGCTTCTGAGTTTTGTTTGACTCTTTTACCGTTCCTTATTACCTTTCTTTTTAATTTTATTTCTAAGTTCATGTTCAGCTAGTTTCATATTTTCTTTTACTTTGATAGCAGTTCACTAATATTGCAATATTTTTACTAATCCTGCAGATAACTAACACTTGCTTATTTTACAAAAATTTACTGCTCTTCTCTTTGATAACCAATTACCACTGTTACATAAAATGGTTCCCCAAAGGCAAACAGGGGAGAAATGTGTACCATACTGTTGCGTCAGCCGGCAGTATAGTTGTCTTAAATAGCCCCATCGAACCAGCGCCATCCCGTACACCTGTGTCATACCGGAAGACAAACGACCCGCTCCGGTACAATCTTGCCAAAAATCGATCAACGACAGCTCAATTTCCGACGGTTCATCATGAAAGTAAAGAAAGTAATGACGAAAATGAGACAACCCCCGGCGTACAATTCGATACGACACAAACGCACGAAAGGGTGTGTCGACGTGCCGGAGGAAACAGTTCCGCAAACAAAACTGCTCATCGTCAAACAATTGTGGTGTAATTAGTAAATTGTCGTGACTGCTGGATGCTGTCTAGGATAGTGAAGCTCAACGAAAAGCAATGTACGAAAAAGGGTAAAAAAGAAATGTGTTAAAACAAGCAAAAACATACAGGCGGAAGGAAGCAGAAAGTGTGGATCTTTAAACATAACGAACGCATCTGCTTTTCGTGCTTTGAGACTCCCCTGTAGCTGTTTCGAACTATCCGAACCACGTCGATTAGAGATTAAAATCACCTGCAAAGCGTAAAACAACAAGCCAACAAATGACAAAATAATAGCAAAACGCACAAATTACGTTCGCCACGAGTGATATGCAAATTGTTTTGTCGATTTTACGTCAAGCTGCTCCTTCCTTTCGGCACGCAACCGTGACTCCAAATGATTTGACAACTTTGTAATTTTTCTGTTAGATAATTCACGCTCGTTGGTACGCTCGTTCTGTAAACAGTAGTCACCGTGATTGCAGTCGGAGTCGGTATTATGCAAGGGCAGTTTTTGGTGTTGCTCGTGATACGCCTGATCGAGCTCGCCATTATTCAGCGTCTCATGACCGGGAGTCGTTTTGGTGTTCTGTACTTCTGGTTACGGAAGAGTGATCGGTTATGCGTTCGGGAAGCGGTTTGGTGACAAATCGAATGTGGGTTAGTAATGGTCAGCGTGTTGTTCTGTGGGGCAAGCAGCTTGGTGTGATATAATTGCTGATTTATGAGTGCATCGAGTTTTATGCAATTCTTTGTCTAGGCTGCTTTTTTAAACCGTTGTTACGTCAGGTCGTTTTTCTTGTAGATTGTTTGTTCTCTTAATTTCTTAAATTATTTGAAATCATTTGTTTTTTTTGTAGTTTGTTGTTTTTTTATTCTTTTATTTATTTTCAACCATCTCGATTATTATTTGGTATCTTTTTTGGTGATTTTAAGATAGTATTTTTAGTTTAAATTGAAACAGTTATATTTTCTTACTTTTTTTTCAAACCAACATAAACGATATCTTTTGCACTTCCTTTACATTTAAAGTTGTACTTTTGTACTCATTTTACTTACTGAATTCATACGCAAATTGTTAAACTTATTATTTTATTATTTTTTTTACATGAAAAGGATTGTATTTATTGTTATTAGTTTTGAAGTTTTAATGAAGTTTTTATTATTTACTTAGTTGTTTCATTGTCTTTTATTATTGTTCAATATAGATATTTTTTATATCCTCGTTTGTTTCTACTGCAAGGGATACAATTAATTACTTTTTATCATGTCAATTGATAAAACTTGCAATTTTGTTTTGGAGCTGTAAATACAGGTTTCTTTTTTTTGGTTTATTTTATTTATTCATACCTAGCTGTAACAAGGCCTTTATCACTTTATTAGAAGAAAAACATTTATCATGTCATTTAATTCCGGCATTTTGGCGTCACACACCGTCGATCGTGCACTGTTGCCATCATCGATTAAAAGTCAAACTAATACACTTACAAAGGTTTATTTCATAAGGTTATTTCAAAAAGTAATATAAGAGAAGTATGATTGCAGTTATTTGAATAAAATTTTATAAAAACGTTTTAAAAATCTATTTCCATCGTTCATAATAAATATCGTCCTGAAATCAGCCAACACTTGTTCCTTTACATTGAATCTAAATTAATTTTGTTTCGTAGCAAGGAGTAGGAGGAATACATTACTAGTACTTAATTTTTTTAATTTTTTAAGGAACATTTAACTTTTTGAGATACCTGTAATATATTTTCTCGTCACTCGAAACAGTCGAAGCAATACAATGCGCACATCATTCACACTTCTATATCGATCGGTTAACTTGAGCATGTGCCGACCAACAATGTGATGGTCAGGAATAGCTTGAAATAAAAAGCTTAAACACTGTATTGATAGCTATGATTCCCTTCGAATGATCATTTGCTTTCATGATTTACTAGCCCTTCCTATGATCGTCATTGTTCTAATGCTACCATAAATCTTCCAACAGAGCTCGGTGAGCTGTTATTACCACCATAAATCGTTAGTCTTGCGACGTGACAGAAAATGTACTATCAATCCATCAGCCAACCGATCCGCCGAATGACGGTACCGATTGAAGCTATCCGGACTGTGTCGTGAATAATTTATTTCGCTCACGATTCCACACTATCAGCACGGCAGATGCACATCAAGCCACTGCAACGGTATGGTCTGGGCCGATGCTCCAATAACCAACACGAGCAGCGCCCACCAGGTGGAAGAGTGGGCGGAAAAGAAGAAAATTCGAACGTGCCAAACCCTTGGCTGAACGACGGTCAGTGCCACCACGTTCACTACCGAGCCGCCATGTGACCGTTCGGGAAGGGTAAGGTGCGTTTGGCAAACTATTTTGCGCCAGCCCGTTCGACCTTGCCCAGTGGATGACACACTAATCGCCGGGCCGGGCACGGGCAGATGAATGAATTGTCTCCCTTTTAAGCTGACCTTTTCCAGTGACACCTTGAGTTTTCGGAACGTTGCAGAGGAGAGTCGTTTCGAATGGACGGTTGTGGACGTGGTTGGATGGGTGCAATCGGGGCGACATCGATTCACGCCAATAGGGCGCAGCTCCGTTTGGCTGGAGTTGTGTGTGGCAGGCCAATGTCTTTTCCGCTATGGGACAGGTACAAGGTGAAGGTTTCGTATGCTGTGCGATAGGAGTGACAGTTTGTGCTTAGTTAAACAGTGAATTTGAAGTTCAATGTAATAAACGGTGACCCTCGAGGAATCGTTTTAAAACTAATGGCACCAAAGATCCAAGAAGAAAAGCCCAAAAAGGTAGTAGTGTAGTGGTTGATAACTAAGTTCATACAAAAAGCTGAACAAAAATAACCATTCTATCAAAATATTAATGATATTTTTAACTAGTCTTTCGCAATACTTTTAACGAGCTGGTCAAAAAAATCCGATGAAGCTGTTTATATCATGTTATATTCAAACAACATAATAGTGTTGTGTGGGAAGCTGGATGGAAATTATTAATTTTTATTCGATAGTCATTACCAGACCGTATTGCTTTTCAAGCCCTTTCGTCTTGGGATCAAAGTAAAATGTATTCTTGTGTGCCACACAAAATATCTGATGCTGGTCTATTGGTAACGGCGTATGCCCTATCAAAAGGCCCGACGTTGTTTCGAATCTCATTCGGCAGCTCAGCATGCGTAGGATAGACTGTCCTGTTTAGTACAATAAAACACACAAAAAAGGCAACGCACAATAATTATTTGTTGGGCGTTGACCCTACGTAGGTTGTTGTGCCACCCGTGAAGATAATGAAATAAAAGACCAAAATATTTTAATTTGTTTGGAAAACAATCTCAGTTTATTCTCAGTCTCGTATAATCATGCAAGTAACATTTAATGTAATATTTCAAATAGAAAAGCCTTCCGCATCATGTACAATCATTATTCAATTAATTCCAATATAAAAATGATATGTAACTGCAAATTAATGAAAAGCAAAATGACTACAATAAAATAAAAAATAACGGCAAATTTGAATTAAAACATCGCTCAATGCACGAAGCAGCCCTGAAACATCGCACGCGCGCGCTTTCATTTGACATTTCAAACGTCAAATGAAACGTGAATTCAAAAAAGCGTTTCAAAACGTCCGTTGAGGTCACGTGGGCACGTTGAAGAAGTTGTAATTTTATTACATCTTGTGAATTGAAATTAATTTTGAATTTCTAAAAATAAGTATTCATTTTTGAGGAGGCAAGATACCAAACAAGAGTTATGATATCAACTTGATATGCAGCATCCTAAAATTCCTCTTTTACAATAGAACCATGTTCTTCTACTTGTAATTATAAATCAAAAATTAGTTTTATGGAATGAATTAAAAAAAAAAATGGGGTGTGAGAGCGTAAAAAGTGACTATGTTTCAAGCGTAAAGGCTGGTCTAGGAATGATTTTTTATTCTACGGTTAATACTAAAGGAAAGTTAATTATATTGGATTTATTCTTAGTTTGCAACGAGCAACCCACCACAAGGGCTGAGTGAGGCTAATCTAATTGTCTTTTACTTAAATAAGTACACACATCTGTTTCTTTCTATCGAAGTAACTCTATCACCACAATCTTTAATAATCACAGCGATACCTTTTATTTCTTCCAAAGTTCGACCAAAAGTATCGCATCCCGCATCTCATTTACATTTTTCACAAAAATACTTTTGTGCTACGTTTCCCTTAATCTGGTGGTTTCCGTCTCGTACCACCAAAATGCGCTTGGCAAGGTGGCAATGTTTTTTCATCTTTTAATGTTCTTTCCTCTTTTCGTGTTCAAAAGCGGCAAAACAAAAGCGTGATCTGGATGCTTCCTGCAAACTTCCTACAATTAATAGCTGCACTTAACACTTAACACTTAGCCGGTAGGGGGGAGACTGTTTTGTTTTCTCTCGTTATAAATTAGCTAGCTCTCTAAAGGGTTCGGCAATTGAAATCGAGTGAGTATTGCGCTCTCCTGTTCAATCGTAACCGGCGCGGTTGGTATTGCCTTAGGAGTGGTCAGTGAAACCGGGGCCTGCCGGTAATGACCGGCTTCCAGCTGTTGAGCGACGAGTGGCTGTTGAGCCCAATCCGATCGATCTGCTCCTGCGTGACGTCCGGCACTTCCTCCTCCTCGAAAAAGTCAATGATGGGATGGTAGTTGTAGTTGATGCGCTGGTGACCGTTGGTCGACGTGACCGTGGTCGTGCTGGTGCCGGCCGTGCTGGGTGGCTGCGGCTGGGTGGACAGTGGAACCGTCGGGTTGATCGTCATCGTCGGGGTAGCCGGTTGCGCGATGCGGAAGATGTGAGACGTTTGCTGCTGCAGCGTAGTGAGCGGCGGTTGCACGGTCGTCTGCTGCCGGCGGCGATGTTTTTCGATGATATTTTGTGCCTGCGTTTGGGGCAGCTGCTGGTCCAGCTTGGGCGGTGGCAGCACGGCGACCTGGTTGAGGCGCGAATCCGTCTCGGCGATGCTCTGGTCGGTGTGCTGGAGGGTGGCCGTTTTGCGGAGCGGCCTTCGATTGGGGCCGCCGACGTTGCCCGCCCGCTTGAGCGAGTTCTCGTTGGTGTAGTGCGGGCCACGCTTGAAGGGGATGCCATAGGCGAGATCGTTCGGCGGTGGGCTCAGATAGGTGTCGAGCGTCGGTGGGGCGATAAAGTGCGGATGTTTCGGTTTGGAAATGGCCGGATGCTTCGGGGGACGATCGAACCGGGTCTTGCCTGGTCCACCCTGGGGCGGAGGTGGCGGTGGTGGCACCGCCGGTAGATGCAGAGGACTTTCGTACTTTGGTGGCTTGATGCGCTGGAACCCGTTCGAGAACTGGTACGCGATGTTGTCCTCCGGCTCCTCCTCGTCCACCTGGTCGAACTGGAGCGTGGAGTAGTGGTGCGTGTTGCGGATCAGCGTCGAGGCGGACTCGCTCGGGTCCTCGTGTATCTTCGACTTGAAGTCGTTGTAGCCCGTCAACGGCGGGAACGTCTCCCGGTAGCCGTCGATGTGGCAGGAGCAGCAGGTCGGTACCTTGAAGATGTCCACGTGCAGCCCGCGGGCCGCGTCCCAGCTCAGCAACCGATGGTAGTTGTAGATCTGCACGCAACGTGACCGGAAGTTGTCCGTCAGGTAGGTGCACGAGTCTTGCGGTGTGCTGTAAAAAGCGACGGAGAGAGAGTGAATGGAAGTGGTGTGCGACAGCGGCGCTCAACCCTGCTTACCTGCACTTTTCCAACCGTAGCGTCTGCGTGTGCTCGCCCGTGTTGACGATGTACTTCCACTCGCCGGTTGCCGAACGGGCCTTCTGCGGGCGTGCGTACCGGATGATGCTGGGGCACATGCTGCCCCCGGACTTGGACGGGTCGTCTTCCCGCTTTCTGCGTAATTTGGCATGTCAATAATAGAAATGAAATTGAAATCTTCTACCTTCTGCATACGAGTGTGCGCGCGCAACGCGGGCAAGCTTCGACACCACCGCTTTCTAATGGTGTGTCGAAAGTTGGCCTCCATTGCCGTACCTGAGCTTGGTGTTGATGCCCTGCGCTATCTCGTCCGGCTCGTACACGGTGCGGTCCTGGGCGTTCGCCTTGTCAATGTACTCCGCTAGCAGGGCCCCGATCGCATGCCGGTGGCGCGTGATACTGTACAAGATCTCGGAGCTGCAAAAGAACGGTTTTGGGAGGAAAGGGATCACAGCGATTAGTAGACAAACCGGCGTCGTGGGTGAAAGTCGTCCCGCGGGAAAGGGAAAGCTTGCACCAATTTTTCTTCTCAAATTTTCTATTCCCTCAACAAAAAAAAAACAGTTTGTTTGCCACTGGCTTGATTGATGCAACGGGAAAATCAAGGGCTGCTTAGTTACAGACATCTGTCAACTGAAAAACGGATTGCTGTGATCCAATGAATAGCTTCGATTAGTTCGACGTTAATCAATTGCCCACGCTAGTCGGCCATTAGGAAGTGAGAGTTATTTTATTACACCGAAGCACTAAACCACCGTGAAGAAATTAAAATTGCACCCACCGCATCCCCATCTCTCTCTCTCTCTCGGCAAAACAAATCGAAAGCATCTCAATCAGCCAGCGTGCGGCGGTATTTGCCGGCACTGCCACAAATCGCAAACGGGTGTTGGCGCATTTACAACCTGGTCGGGATGGTTGTTGTTGTTACCGCCCGGTAAGCAATTTCTGTACTGCACATTTTTCTGGTACCACTAGAGCGTACCGAAACGCATCCAAGACGCGTGCGTTGTGCGCCCTCTATTTGTTTTAAAATTGTAATCAACTGCCGGTCGGTCGGTCGGTCGGTCCCCTTTTGGAGCAGCGCACGGTGCGTGAAGGTGCAGATGTAAAACCGCAAAACAAAAAAACACATTGAAGCGAAATGCTCCCTTACGGTGCTGGAGGACAGGGGGGGGGGGGAAAGGTTGTTAAAGTAATGGGCGATGTTCGGTTTCTAATGTACACTCCGGGCAAAGAGGGCGCGCGCACTGGCGGTTTGATAGTCCCGAGCGGCATCCAATTCCGCATAGCCGTTTCCATGGACCGTGGTGGCGAACGCGATCGAGATTGTCTGTCATCATTATTATGCGTGTGCGTGATCGGCCATGTACGGGTGGAGGGAAACGATTCTGTTTTTTTTTTTCAATTTGTTTTGGGGAGACGCTGTGAAAGTCCAGTCGGAAGTTTGTTTTACACTCAACTTGAGGCGGACAGTCACGTTTGCAATGCAACAAATCGTTAGGTCATAGCATAACCGGCGAGTAGAGTTGCTGGAAAGCTCGAAAAAATACTAAAGTGTTAAAGAACTTGCGAATGTGCTACAGATACAGCGAAATTCTAGAGAAGGTGGAAAAAAGTTTGGTAGGAAATAATTTATCTAAATAATGCTTTATTTTTGGCATTAACCATTAACAAACGCTTTCAATGTTTAACAAAGTTTTTTTAAAGCACTTTTAATCGAACTATACAGTATTCTACTTTATTTAAAGTTTAATGCCTTTTTGATTTTATATTGTAGAGATTCTTAATGCACGTGAATTTTTAAAAAAAAATAACATAATTATTTTCCTAATGATCTAAAGCATTGTGTTAAAGTTTTTAAATTAATAAGATATTAAAAAAAAACTAACTCCAAACTGCCCATACCAGCAATACATTTTGTTATTTTTTTTCAGCATTTTATTAGTTTGAAAATATTCCCTCTCCATTATCGAATGAACATTTGAATTTACATAATTAAAACATCTGTCTGATTTCACACTTTCTGAAAAAAATCTGTATAGATTTTCACACTTTCTGAAATATCTTTCTGTATCAAACTACAAACGCTTCTTTTGAAGTTAATATTTAGTTATTATTTACAATTTAATGGCCTTTATTTAACGGGGTTTAACACAATGAAACTCATTTTTAAACATTGTTTTTACTTAAAAAATAGAATGATGCCAAAGGGTTTGAATAATCTATGACCTTGAAGCTATTTGTTAGTAGGAATCAGCATTCATAAATCACACTACAAATATACTTTGCTTGTGGATGTGGATGCACTACCACTCTGTTCATTAGTCAGAGGCCAGCAAGAGCTAGGATTAATGATTGGAAAAATGTTTTCAACGTGCCATTTTCTTTACTAAATACACAATTAAGTTTGATGTTTTTATAAAAGAACTTGTAAAATAGAGAGTAAAATAGCTATATGTAGAATAAATCGGGCAGTTTTCCTTACAATCCAAATCATGTAATGGTTATGGTTTACATTAACTCCAAACATGCAAATAGCTTATTGTTGCCCGTTGAAGAAGCTAGTAGGTAATATAGGATTAAAATTAGATTTAAGGATAGTTATAGTTTTTTCCTAACCATGATACATTTAGAACCACGCACATCCCCTCCAAAAAGAATTACGAAATTCAGAAATGATGCTATTGCCTTTCGCATTACTGATGCACCGTTTCAGCCTGATGCTGAAAGATTACGATCACGTACCTCATTGTGCGAAAGGAACGTACTGGAATCATGAGCAGTGAGTCATTAAAATCCCCCTGTGACGTTCTACGTTGCTACCAGCTCGGAAAACAAGCTCCGTGACGTGCGCGCATTCCAAAAAGGTAAAATTCCACTCACAGCGCGTAAAAAACAGCTACGCATCACATCTTATGCAATAAAATGCAGTGCAATTCGCTGTTCGCTTCCGCTGCACGGCTGCCCGTCTCATCTATCAAGCCCTAATTGATCTGACGCGCAGCCATTCCTGGCCGGAGACTGTTAAAATCTCCATCCGGAAGGGTTTTTCGTATGGGATCAAGATTGAACCAATTAATCAACGTGTTTTCTGTTTCATTTCCTTTCTTCCCGAAAAAAAAAACTACGATATCAAGCTTCATTTATGTGTGGTGAGTGATCACTCAACTCATTTGTCCGACTCGGAAATCCACCGGGAAGCTGGGAGCTGTTCAAGGAAGATGGGAGAAAGTTAAAGGCCTAATCCGAGCCTGGCAAAGATTAACATGCCCGCGTTAGAAATGACCTGCTATCAAGCGAACATCATGGCAGTGCGGAAATGATTGCTCACCGGCGGCAGATGTGGAATTGCGCACCAAACGTAGCTGCATCATATCTCACTGATCGAGCTGATGATCACGAAAAGTGCCACGAAATACGTACTGCGTGAAGAAACAAGCACAAACGCCGTAATTGAATCGGAACATCGGCAATGTGATCGATCGCTGTGTTCGGTTACGCATCGTCGCCGTAATTGGTCGCCGACAGATCTTCACGTTTCCGCTCGATCAAACCGTTAATATGCGAATGCTCGTCACGTTCCCCTCGCTGCCTGAGAATGCATGGCGTATCCAACACACCTGTTAGCAGGGAGAAACCAGCCAACCAGATCAAAGGCTCCAACCATCGCCAGCTCGTGTACCAGCACAGATGCGCCACCTGCCACCTGCCTCCGCTGGCTATTAAAAGACTTTCTCCCATTTATTAGATTGTTTTACAACTTCTTCACCCTCGCACTAGGCCCAGATCTCGCGATCCGGTGCGATCGAGTTTCTACCACTCTCATCGTTCATTGTTTTTGAAGCTCGAGGTGATGCTACAATGGGAGGAGGGAACACTGACGAGGAGATGATGACAGTGAACACTTACGTGGGATAGTTGGCGACCCGGATGCAAACACCGCCCGAGAAGTGCTCACACTTTTCGCTCGGCTGCAGCGTGTGCAGTCCCTGCGGTCGCTGCCGGCCACCGATGAGCTTTTCCGCCACCGGGCCACCGGCCAGGGACGTTCCATTGCCGGTCGTGGGCGACGCACCGTACGCATCCGCTTCCGTTCCATTAAGCCCGGCGAAGGCTAGATCTTCGATCTCCTCCAGTGTCAGCTTGTGCTCGGTGCTGACCTCCGGTGGCGACTGGGACGGTGCACTGAGCGCGTTCGGGGCCGCTACTGGCTGGGGACGTGGAGCGGGGGCCTGTTTGGGGGAAACTTTGGGCAGCGTGACCGGAATCGGACCGTCGGACGCCATCGCTAGCTGGTCGCGCTGGGTGCCGGTCGCGTTGAACGCGGTCATGTTAAGCTTTCGCTCGTGGTACGTCATCCGATCGTCCCGCTTGTCGTGCGTCGTCTGCTGGACATTGAAGCGGGGCAGCGCTTGGACGAGCTTCTCGAAGAACGGTGCCGGTTCGTTACGGGCCGAGCGACCTGCAACCGGTGTCTGACTGCTTCCGTTTGTCTCGATCGAGCGAACTTCTGCCGTGTCCTGCTCCTCCACCATCAGACGGTCGTCCTTCATGTCCGAGACCTGCGGTGGGACGTCGTTCATGCGAAAACCGTGCGGTTCCGAGCGAATGCTGAAGCTCCGCCGGAGCAGATGGTTGGACAGTACACCTTCGTCCTCGACCAGCGCCTTGTCGGCCTGCTCCAGGTGCTGCTGGTCGTGCAGCAGGCTCTCCTTCTTCGCCACCGTGCGGATCATGTTGGCAATGTCGTAGACGAGCGGAAGTATCAGCTCCGGCCGGTTGCCGAACATCGCTTTGACCTGCAAAGAGACGAATGAAGATGAACGATGAAGACAGAGAACCGGTAATGGTTTCGACCCACATCTTTGGCCAACACTCCCGTAACGCGTTGCGTTCTAGGCCTGCCGGTACTGCACAGTTGTAATTTGCAATCAACGGAATTTACCGAACTTGAGCACTAGGCCACTCGGTAATATGCAAAAGTCTGGAGAAGGGGATAGCTAGCACCCTGTAGGAAAGCACCATGATTCCGGTTCTGGCACATGTGTGGCACACGGGGCTGGAATTCCACACAGTTTCATCAAACCGATATGCCTTGGTACCGTTTACCGTTTGCAGGTTGGAGCGCGTGCTGTTTTTTTTTGTTATTGCTATGCTTCTTTCCAGTTTCTCTGTCCGTCTTTTCGTCTGATAATTTGCAAATTTCCTCAACATCTTTCTGTTTATACCATGCTAGACCTCGATGAGGAGAATAAAAAACTAGTTTGTGGTGCTCATTGGTGCGATGAATATTCAGAATACGATAGCTCCTCTGTGTTTCTGCCACCAAGCAACACTCTAACCGGGAGGTCCGAAAAGAACATTAATGATGCGCGCTTGTGTGTTGCTTATTGGAAGACGTGAGATTTGGACGGAAGAATTGCAAATTCAAAGCGTTTCAGAGTGGAATTTTTAGGTGCGCGTTGAATATGGTTTTGAGTGTGATGAGGAAGACTCTTTGTATTCCAAACTCAATAGTTGCCATTTGCTTTGCATATTCGTATACCTTCTTTGGAACTAAGTTGCGAACATTATGCGAATAGCTTTGAATCGAATGATCGCTTTCAATAAGCGTTACAAAATACACTAAGACATCAAGTATGTTCCCATTGATCCGTTTATGGCAGATTCAGATAAATAGAAAAGGCAAACATACACTGAATATCAGGGTAAAGCATGCTAGATGCAGCAGATTATTCTCCATGGAAATATGTAAGCTCGTGCAAAATATATTCTCAACACTTTTTGTGGATCTGCTTCAAGCCAAGATGCAATTTTTAAATATTCATTGCTTTATTTTTGTACCATGAAGAGGAAGAATATGGATATGTTTTGAAACGACTTTATGATTCGGTGGTTTTACTTGAATAAAATGATGATCAGAGGGACAGTCTGTAGGGTAAAAGTGTCCGTGGATTTTATTTGTCAAATGTCTAGTTATTGTCACTAGGTTCCCGAGGCAATTCTACAGTAGTCTGATGCTTAATGGAAACTGCTGGAAGAGTAAACTTGATCTTCTAGTGTTGTGATGTAGCTTTAGGCTAACGATCATTGTCACCCTTCAACAAGAAACGAGAAGCTTAATTTAGCTGCGTTGACGCTTAACAACAAATCTACGTTGTCATGGGTAAGGTTAAGCTGTCACTATAGACCTTGTGCTACTAGTTAAAGATGATGCCTTGAAAGCTACTCTACCAGGATACAAATATTTCAAGCTGTAGAGAGAGTTATTGAAATCAGGGTGGTTGCAGTATTGTTTGAGTAATGTTCTATCAGTTTTATCATTGAATCAATGTGAACAAGCAATCACGTTTAGATCATATTTATCTGTAATCATCTCTTTGTAAACAACCGAATATTCAGACATGGAACAAGATCTATATAAGCTTTTTGTCGAAACTGCTTGATTGTAACCGTAAGCTTGAATGTGACGAATAAAAAAAACGAAGAGAGTAAGGGAGTGGAAAGCGTGGCTGTACTGCTCTTCTAATGTTATTCCAGGTTTTACCAAGATCTAATCTAATCCAGCTTTAGTGTTATCAACCAACTATTAACTGATTGCGATGTGTTAGAGATTATGGTGGTAAAAATCGAAAGATATGATGTTATAGCACTATATTTGGAGTATGGTTCTAGTATGGTTAAACCTGGATGCTCTAGTAAGTGAGAAAATCGTTGACTGTTTTAGAATAATGATATCATAAAAAGAACTGGAACTGGTGTTTCTGTGTGATGATTCATATGAATACGTGAGAAGATTTGGTCAAATGTAACCTCTTCTCACAGAGAGTATCCATTCGTTCCATCTTTTGTTGGAGTATAAGTAGAGAAGATGAGAAATCTAAATTTCACTAAGGCAAGACCTGGCGTAAGGATATGTGTTAGTTTTAACTCATATTCAGTCCCCAAAGAGTACATGCTCCAATGTCTGTAAATGGGCTCCGTTTCATACACACTCCATCAAATCATGACTCGTTGAGCGCATTCAAGCATCGATCAAAATACCTGTTCATTCACGTCGTTGGCCCATTTAAAGCTGATTAAGATTGGCAAGTAATTTCCTGTACCAGCATGCAAGCAGCCCAAACAAACAATGCTCTCCCCCTAAAATTAGCATTGCGTAAGGCACACAGGCAGGTGCATCCGTCACCCCACAAGCGTCCTCAACCCTATCAATACCGGTCCAGTAATCTTCGGTAGCACCCGCCACCAGATAGCGGATATCTAATCTGCCGAAGCTGTGTGTTGCAATAGCTCTTCCTGCCCGTAAAACAATCAGTGCATCCTAGCTGTGTCTGGACATCATAAACAATTTCGTAACCAGCTCCAGCCCGATTTTAGCACAATCACTGTCGCTTGCCTATCGACAGGTTGGCGGACGGAAGGAGATTTTCAAGATAGTAGGTAATCCGTTTACTCCTTCGGACGTTCGGGCGGGGCTATCACAAAAACGGGAGCGAAACGATAAGACCGTCCGTGATTGAACGCAACCTGCTCACAGTTCGCGGGCTTAGTATCGTTCTAGCGTTCGGTAGCAATGCAGTGGACCGTGTTGATAGTTTGTCTGGCAATCGGTAAGTCCGCCTTTTGGCGACAATCCAAACAACTGCCAAAGTGACCTTACGGGTTTCCTCGCTCCTTTTTTCCACAGCCATCCCGTGCGCACGGGCAGAAAGTGAGGAGTCGGCTGCGGATCAGTCCCCTCGACTGATCGGCGGCACCAATGCGCCCTGGGGCCAGTTTCCGTCGGCCGTCTCGATAAACACCACCTTCAATCTGCACTGCGGCGGAGCGGTGGTTGACCGGCAGCACGTCCTTACGGCGGCCCAGTGTCTGTTCAATGCCAACCAGCGGCTGATCGACCCGTACTGGATCACGGTGCGGGCGGGCGACATTGCCCTCGCCCCGGTTGGTGCACGGCGCCAGACGCGCAAGGTATCGCAGATCTTCGTCCATCCACAGTTTAACATCCGCACGCTCGAGAACGATGTGGCCGTGTTGCGGCTGGACCGTCCGTACGAGCTGCCATCGAACACGATCAATGTGGCCAACAGGACGCGTCGGATCGTGCCGAACGGTGCGAACTGTCAGTTTGCGGGGTGGGGTGCCTCGACCGCTGCTGTTAACGCACCGGTGAACGTGCTGCAGCGCTTCCTGCCGATGACGGTGAACGATCGCGATACCTGCAACCAGGCGAGCATGCACGCGGGCCGCATGCAGGAGAACCACCTGTGTGCTGGCAACACGGGCGCCTCGAACAATGCGGCACCGTGCAACGGGAATGCGGGAACCGGGCTGTACTGTGAGCGGCTCTTGGTGGGTTTGCTCACGTTCGGCATCAACTGCGGTGCGGCCAACAATCCGCCCGTGTTCACGCAGGTGCGATTCTACAACGATTGGATCGATCGGCAGTTTAACCAGACACAGGGATTGTCCGCCGGTTGGACGCCGGCCGTGTTGTAAGGATTTTGTTTGAAGATTGAATTGAAATGAAGAATAGTTTTTCTGAAAATTTTCGTTTTGCATATTATTTGGATTTCATTTAGAGCTGAAGACGAGTTTGTGAGGAAATGAAAGAAAAAATTTTGGAAAGTGATGTCATCCGAGGACTGCAAACGTATGTCCTATGTCCTAATCATGAGCAGACACAATAAATAAGTATTCCAAACCACAAAACTCCAAGAACAAGGGATTCAAAAATTATCCTTTTTGCTGAATAAACCCTTATGTTCTGGTTCTCAAGAGCCTACAAAGATCTCTAGACAGATCTTGAATTGTATTTTAATGTCCTAAGAACAAAGTCCTAAAGACTTTGAGGGTTTTCTATAGCAGATCTTTTTCTGAGAATGCAGACTTAAGTTCTATGTCCTTACTATCAACGGATCATTTACTTTGCTTCGTTTCTTCATCTTCTTGAAAATCAGAACGCGTTCTACATTAAAGAACAGTTCTACGTACTATTTTCATCTAATCTGATGTCATTTTATTTTGTTGAAAATAAAGCCTTTTTCAGCGTCTTTCATTATTTTATTGGATTTGATGTCTGTTTTACATAGTTGATAGGAGTCCTAAGTAAGTAGGTAGAATAGGTAGTAAATAGGTAGGATTCTTTTCTTTCGTATCTTTCTTTGCTCAAACAACATAAAGCTGTTAACATAAAAAGGAGTGAAAATAATGTCTCGACATAGTGACAAAAATATACAAATTGGTAGCAAGAAAAGAAAATAGATGATTGAATGGATCTATGTATTTATATGAATAGAAACACAGTCAACATAAAAGAGTAAATTAAAATAAATGAAATATGAATGTACCGGATCATAAATGAATGAAGAAAGACTAAACGAAATACGTCATCAACGTAAGTCATGTTAGTATTTGAACTCTTTAATATCCTTCAAGTATTAGTTTATTAGTCAAAAAACCCCCTACCATTCATCTACATCACCGGAATGGGCGATGATCCACCGAGTGGAATGTCCTGGCGGGCAAACTGTTCCCGAATCCAGGGCAGATAGAACCGGATCTGCGTGTACACGCCCGGATTGTTCGCCTGCCCGCAGCCCAGCCCCGTCGACAGGATGCCCGCAATCCGGCCCTCGCAGAACAGCCCCGTACCGAGGTTGCTGGCACACACGCCCGGCCCCGCATTGGTCGCCCCGGCACACACCATCGACTCGCGAATGTTACCGAAATGCACTGCCAGCCCGTTGCACGTGTCCCGGTTGAGGATCGGTGCGTTAATGAACTGCTGCACCGGCGTGGCCGTCGCGTTATTCCATCCCGCCACCTGACACGGTTGCCCGTCAAACGGGATCTCCTCGTAAAACTGGGCAAAGTCCACGTTCGGCACTGGTACGACTGGCACGAAGAAGTTCGAGCTCGTCCGCAGCACCGCAATGTTGTGCTCGAACGTGAACGGGTTGTACTGCGGATGCACATATATGGCGCTGATGCCGATACGCGGTGCAGCGAAGTTCAGCTGCAGCATTCCGGACAGGATGTTGAGCTGGTTCGGGAAGAGGAGCGTATTCTGGGGCGTCAGCACACAGCGGGCCGACGTGAGGACGTGGTTCTCGTTCAGGATGACACCGCCGCAGAACGCGTTGTTCGGTGGTGCCGGCAGCCCGACCGCCACGATCGAGGGAAACTGTCCATTGACGGCGTTCGTGCCACCGGCAATGAAGGGCACGAACGGGTCGTAGCCTTCCTCCTCTTCGGCTAGCGTGTACCGCTGGCTGCGGACGGAAGTTAGGAGAAGGGCTACACAAGTAGAGGTAAAGCACACTGTTCACTGGATTCTTTGCGAAGGAAGGCGGAGGCAAACCTACCCAAGGCCAATACGGCGTACACGGTATGCTTCATGGTGCGATGTGCTGCGAACGGACACTGGCAAGACACTGGGCGTGAAGAACTTCAAACGCCACTCTAAACCGCCGATTGCACTTATCGTAGCGCTCTGGCTTTTGGTGGTGAATCGAGGGAGTCTTTTGGGAAGTGGCACAGGAATCGGGCTACCCTTATCATGCAAACGCGAGGATTCAGTCTCAACTTCTGCTCGATAAGATAACACCAGTGACTAAGGTGGGCTGCTTAAACATCGCAGACACCGTCCAGCGGTCAGTAAACGTTCAGCACCGGCAGCGAACGGACCGAACTAGTAAGCGGCACAAGATGCAGAAGTTTGTAGTGGTGTTGGGCCTGCTGGCCCTGCTGCACAGCAGCACCCGGGCGCTACCCTCGGACGAGGCGGGACCTCGCGTGACGGGTGGTACTGCCGCCCTGTTGGGTCAGTTCCCGTCCGCGGTAATCATCGAGACGCCGTATATTCCCCAGAACTGCATGGGTACGGTGGTGAACCGGCAGCACGTCCTTACCGCGGCCAGCTGCGTGATGAACCCGACCACCTTCGTGATGATCAACCCGTTCTGGCTGCGCGTCATCGCCGGCGACATCAACATCGTGCCGGTATCGCCCAGGCGCGAGGTGCGCCACGTCATCCGCAGCTACGTCCACCCGAACTACAACCGACTGACGGACGGCAACAATCTGGCGGTGCTTCGCGTGGACGTGCCGTACCCGGAGTTCCACAACACGATCGAGCCGGCCCTGCTGAACGCACGCATCCTCGCCGACAACACGCAGTGCCAGTTCGCGGGCTGGGGTGCCACCCAGAACCAGGTGACGGCAGTTGTGCGCCCGAACCAGTTCGTCATCACGCAGCCGATCCTGACGACCGCTTCCTGCAATGCGGCCAACGTGCACAACAACCGGGTGCAGCAGACGATGATCTGTGCCGGTGCGCTCGCCCAGAGCCAGACCGCGGTGTGTCGCGGCAACATGGGCGGTGGACTGTACTGCAATGGGCGGTTGACGGGCGTGCTGGCGTTCGGAATGGGTTGCGGTGTTGCCAACCAGCCGGGAGTGTACATGGACGTGCGACAGTACACGCAGTGGATCGAGACGCAGTTCACGCGGACGGACAACCCGCCGCCAGGCTGGACGCCACCGCAGCCGTTGTAAGTGCTTGTGCTTAATGTTAAAGCAAATAAAAGGTTGTTGCTTCGAACGAATGTGGTGTAACTTTCGGTTGTTTTTTTTTAAGTTTATTGAGAAGATTTCTAGGTCTGATGTAACCATGACAACGGTGTGTGACACGGTCAAAGTGTGGCAAAGTCATAGATTCTTAGGGTAAAAAAATCGATGTAGATATATCTTCTGCCTGCTTATCTATTCACACTTTCTTGTCACAACAGCCATGACTCACTCTATGTAAGCGGTAGGAATTTCCAAACACCATTCCTAGGTATTAAACCAAGCGGATCATTTCGATTCGTTTCAATACCAGCCTTTTGTTCAATACCAACTTCTTAAACTTTTCTGAACTCTCTAGAATGTTACGAAAAAGATTTTTTTTGATGTTCATGACAGATTAAAGAAATATTCTTTGCTAAATTCCAGGGCAATTTTCTAGATGCTCTGATTTAAAGACGTCAAACAGCTGGTACTAAAATATCTTACACAAAAGTTACTCGGATATCCATTTGATTGGTAGGTTCCTCTGCAGCAGCTTACATCTCGATGTCGCTTGGGTAGGAACTAGAACTCGAAGATATTGTAAATTTTTGAATTTGGGGAAATAAACACTAAATCCCTTTTTTCCGTCATCGGAACAATTTAACTACAAAGGCGTACTCTAAGGGTTTTTTTGTTCGTATTGTTAATGTTTATTCGTCATTTCAAACGATTGATTGCAAGTTGTTCAGTAATCATTCGGATTCCACCCTGCTGGCATCGGCTCGGTTCGATTCAGCTGGTGCTGTATCCAGTGCGTCAAAAATCGAATTTGTGTGAAGTGTATTCTTAGGCCGGGCGTGTCTATAAAATCTGCCATTCCCGTTAACTCCCCATCGCAGAACAAAGGGTCTCCTCCTAGAATGCTGTGATTTTCTAGCGTGACCATTTCCGAGCACATAATATTCTCCTCTCTTGGAAAACTTATTATATTATCACAAAGATTTCGGTTTAGAATGATCACATTATACGCTTCAATTTGTGGACTACCAGTTACAGCACATCTAACAACGTAGCATTGATGCCCTTGCGGTACGATGCGCATGCGCACGTGTGCCTCCTCGATCCCATTGCTGGGCAGGTGGAACGGTTCGGCAAGCTGTGATGAGAGAGTTATACGTGGTAAGAAGTTTTGCACCAATCGATCGGTATGCTACTAGACACTTACGCGGATAATCGCGACATTGTTGTCTCGCGAGTTCACGCGATAGTTTTCATGCACAAAGATGTGCAAACCCGTGCGCATCTGCTGGGTGTCGACTGGATTGGTAGCCGACAGGTCACCTCCAATAACTCGCACCAACCGGGCAGGATATACCCTGGTCGCTCCATCGGTCATAACGCAGAAGGCAGACGTAAGGACATGGTTCGCGTTGATCACCGTACCGATGCAGCGCTGATGGCGCGGAGTGCTTACAAACACCACGGAGGGAAATTCACCAAACACTGGACTTCGGATAACGGTTTGGGCCGAGCTGGTAACAACGGCCCCGAGAAGCAGAAACGATGCGAGCACTAGTTTCACCATAATGTCGGCACTGTCGGACGCCTACCTTCGAACTGAAGCGAATGGGGCGGACAGTCGACTTTGCTGGTGTAAAGCACTGAACGAAAAATCGAACCATCTAATCATTGTGCCGAAAGGCACGCTAATCCTATGCGTTTAGACCGTATCAGTGTTGGGAACGTCGTGTATTATCAAATTTCTTGATACAACGGGCAAACTGAAGGGCAAATGACGTCGGAGATATCATACCACATCACACAAACTTTGATAAAATAATTTTTGCCATCGCACATGAAACGTCCAGGAAATTCGTCACTCGAATCGCTAACACAGAAACCTTGCGATGGAAAACTTTTATTAGCTAAAACACCGCCAACGAACCGCTCCTAAAACTCCACGGGATTCCATCCGTCCGGCATCGGTTGCGTTCGATTGAGCTGGTTGTTTATCCAGTGCAGGTAGAACCGCACCTGGGTGGACACAAGGTTCTGCTGGCCCTGGGCCGGCGGCTGCTGCTGCTGTCCCGGGGGATAGAACACGAACGACTGAATGGCCGTCAGCTGGCCGTCACAGAACATTGGATCGCCCTGCACGATGCCGGCCATCGTGATCGTCGTGTAGGTGCAGAGCGTGCTTTCCTCTATCGTTAGCTCCGCCCGCCGTTCGTTCGCACACGCGTCCCGGTTGCGGATGTTCACGTTGAACGCTTGCTGGCGTGGAATGTCCAGACTGGGTGGGTTACCGGTACCGACCAGCCTGTACCACGTTACCATATCGCACGGATGGTTGTCCGGCACGATGCGCAACCGAATGACTGCTGCTTCGATTGCATTGCT
Organism: Anopheles epiroticus; assembly: GCA_000349105.1. Classification (NCBI taxonomy): domain Eukaryota; kingdom Metazoa; phylum Arthropoda; class Insecta; order Diptera; family Culicidae; genus Anopheles; species Anopheles epiroticus. The sequence continues at coordinate 180,174 of KB672187.1, read as the reverse complement.
CGGCATATGGAACGGTTCGGCAAGCTGCACGAAAACAAAAAGATGCCATTTACGAAAAGGATCTAGCTGCACGAGCTACGCGCCTACTACTTACACGAATTACCGCAATGTTGTTCTCGAACGTGTGCGGACGATAGGCTTCGTGCACAAAGATGTGGTGGGCGGTGCGGGTCTGCCGGGTGGCCGCGACCGGGGCCACACTAATGTCACCGGCTATCACACGCACCAGCCGCGGTGTGAAGATGCGCGTCCGATCGTCGGTAAGCACACAGAAGGCGGACGTTAGGACGTGATTGGCGTTGAGGACGGTGCCGAGACAGAACTGATTTTCGCGCGGCGTTTTCACCAACACCACGGAGGGAAACTCGCCCCAGATGGTGTCCCGCAGCAGGGTCGGCGTTTGAGCCAGACTGCCAACGGAGCCCGCAAGCACTAGCAGGCAGAGAAGCAAACACTTTCCCATTGTGAGCAGGCAGCGAGTGTTGTATTGCTTGACGGTTACTAGCAGACTGAAACGCTCTGGTACAACCCGTATGCCCATGCACTCCGTTTTTTGGGAATAGAAAAACTTAAAAAGGTCTGGCCTTGGGCATGACTGCATATTGTGGAATATAGATAATATTAATACGGGATGGCTGACTGATAAAAGAGTATGGGCCCGCGGTGTATGTAACGTAATTTGCACCGGTGCACTGCACCCTGGCCATGCACATAGGTGAGCCATGAATAAGACCTAAGTAAATAGGATTTACGAATTTAATTCATCACACCAGACAATGATTTGGCATGCCTAGCGAGCGTCACTTCCTGTTGGACTGGACTCAATTCTACTCAGAGTACATATCTGTGCATATGAGAGTGTAGAGAAAGATGGTTTTAAAGTATATTTATTTATAATACTTCGTCCTGGACGCTTACGATTATCTTAGGATATTTTCATTTTGATGTTATTATCAAGAATGGATGCTAAACTCTGGCCTTCCAACAAAGAGTTAGAGACTAAGATATTCTCTGGAGCGATTGTACCAAAGTGGGCTTTTGTTGTTAGTAGTAGAGCTCCCTGCCTGGTGGTCTCATGGGTAGCGGCGTAGGTCTGTTTCATACGATCAGGCCCGACGTTGCATCGAATCCAGTTCGTACCGCTGCCGCTCCCCATACGCTAGTTCGACTATCCTGCTATGGGTACACTAAATGACAACCTCCCATACGCAGGATTAATAATCGTAATATGAATGGGTACGCTCTGTCACAGAAAGAGCCAAACGTACATTAGTGCTATGGTTAAGCCGTGACCCTACTGGGTTGTTGTACCAAGAAGAAGAAGTAGAGTGCGGGAGTGGATATATATTATTTTAAGCTCTTAAATATTGATCAACATAATGAGTTGTTAGCGTTAAAATTTTATCTGTAATTCAGTTTGTTATGATTGTACATCGAAACTACATAGATCTACATAGATAACAGGACCTAGCGAGAGTTCAAAACGTAAATAATTGTTGTTAAAATGTAAAGAGTGAAGGTGGATTCTACATTTCTTCGAATCTATTTCGAAGAGAAAATAATAATATATTTTCAATTAAAAATCAGATATAAATATTGATCTGCGTGTTTGTACATCGTTCTTAGTTGCATTAAATATTGTATTGAAAAGCTGTAGATGTCAAACATGGCGTCCTACAGTTGACATTAATTTAATTAGAGTGAAGATTTAACAAGCTTGAATATTAAAAAAAAACATGATAGATGATATTAAAACCAAAAGGTATGAAGGGATTGAAGGATACTGATCTTCATTAGTGTGACCTTGCGGTGTCTGAGGGAACCTTTTATCATCGCGAATCGTTACAGACCCGTTGAAAGCTTAATCCTTCTCTTAAATTGTCCTGAGTGTCCTGTCTCTTAAATTGTCCAGATAATGATCGATATTACTAGTTATATTGTCAGTATTCCATAGTTTTTTCATCGTAACATCATAAAAAAACTAGTGAAATATTAAGATTCGGTGATTTGATATAATCTGGCAAGCAAAAGGTGACTTAAATATGCAACAAGATTACGCTAACGAATTACGATTCATGTCCCTCCGGATTTAACTTACGAACTTGACTTACGTATTCCATACAAAACCTTTAAACGGTTTTGTAAGGCGTTAGCATTTTTCTACAAATATCTGTTAATGGGCTATTACAACAATGAAGTCTGTAAAGTGGACAGTGAGCGAAAAACGATGAAAAAATGTTCTCTTCGTAAACATATTCATTCTAAAATTTTACGAATGCTAAAATCATTAGATCTTAACATAAAAATTAAAAAAATGTACCAAATGTTTCAAACCCATTTATCTTCCCAATTCAACATCCTGTGTCGATTTTTAGCCGTATGTTTTATAAAAAAAATGTATATAATAATTCGACAGTACCTTTGAACAGGTCAACTGTTACCAACTCTTGATCAATTTTGTAGAGCGTTTAACGAGCAAGTTGTAGGCATGTTTAAACAGGTGCCTGTGATATAATATCGGAAAAGCTATAATCATGCAAGAAAAGCCTCGAGAAAGTAAACTTCAAGAAAGGCAGCGATTGAACATGATACAGTTAACCCTTATAATATTAGAACGACCTAAAAAATCTACTCCAACTAGTTGTTGAAAGCTTGCGAGGAATGCTTACGCAACAAAAATAAAAATAAGATCAAGGTTTTATCAAACAAGTATTTAAAATATCCCGATATTGCTTATTATTACTTATGGTCCACTTACTTGCTCAAGTGACAGCGTGTGGCCCTCGCGCGAGTTCACCTGGGCCGTTATCAGCGCCGCCAGTGTGGACTTTTGCGTCTTGGACATCACCTTCAGCAGTGGCAGCACTTCGCCAAACTTCCGTTGAAACTCCCGGTTGGCAAACGCCTTCAGCATGATGCGCTTCATCCGCTCCGCCTTGCGCCGAAAGTCCTCCGCACCCTGCTCGACAAAGTCTACCTCGTCCATCACCTCGAAGCTCGTATCGTCATCCTCCATTAGGAAGGGTTCGCTCGCATCGATCTGCCCGGCGGATGGAACGGCAGGCCCGTTCGCAGGCGCCGGCGGAGGTTTGGCGTAACTGAGGATTTTGTGCGACGGTTGCATCTGCTGATCCGTACCATCGTTCACGTAGTAGTACTCATCATCCGCATCGTCTTTGCCATCGTCCAGCTCAAAATCGGGCAGGCCGGAATCGGTCGCGCCGAGGGCTGTGCGGGGCTGGTGCAGCACGCTTGCCCAGAGGACAACGGCCACCAGCGTAAGCTTTACGCGGGATTGCATGATGCTAGGTCGGTGCACGTGATGCTCGCTGCGCTACGCGGGGAATGTACGTTACTATGGGTACGATTGATGTTTGAAATTGTTTTTTGTTTTTCCACTAATCGATACACGAGTCAAAGTCACGCAAGGTATTTTGGCAGCCGAGTCATGCTATCAGAATTATTTTACACGAATCGAGTATTCACTGGTAATTTGCGCTGAGGATATGTTAAAAACACTTTAGTATGTCGTTATGAGCGGTTGCGTGGAGGTATATTGAGCGTTTCACGTTAGACACTGAGATTAGAGGGCTGTGTGTAGCTTCGACACAATATATACAATTCAAATGTTTCACCTTTTTTATAAAAAAAGGATTTTTTATAGCGTACAAGCATCCCATAAATACAGCCTATAAACCGCAACATATTGGACTTACTAATAGTAAAGAACGTGTTAGTGCCAATCAAAAAAAGGTTTCAATGGAAGTTTTAAGTATTTAAATGATAACGCACCACAATTACATCCTTTATTTAGAACCATTGAGTTGAGAACATATTTTTCTAGATTCATAAATTTATCATAAAGCTCACAGATGCCAGTTTGGCATTTTCCTTTTTTCCTTTTAATAATCCCTTCTTTTTATGTCCTGTTTTATGTATTTCTGAGTTACATCGTCATTAAACTCCAACTGCGAAGATACGACAGTTTGGTAATAATAGCTGAGGCGCAAGATAAGTCAATGTTGATTTGATTTGACAATACATATTCATTGCCATTTTCAGATACATGAGATTTTCCTGCTTCGGAAGGTCAGTAATTGGATTCAGAGCAACTGGTCATATCCATGTTGCGGTTGTGTCCTGAAACTGGGTTGAACACTCCAAAACAAAACTGTCCACATGTTTTAAGCAATGTGCGATTTGAAAAACACCGTTGTCTACCACTTATGCTCAAGTCAAGCTGAAATCGGTATACTGTCTATTTCATTTAAACAGTTAGCTTCTTCGATTGAACACAAACACAGGCGTTCTTGAGTATCAAACATAGTCACAAACACTAGTAGATAGGAATGCTAGTAAACGTCAAACTTTGTGCAGCATAGTACTCAATGTGTGTGTAGTTTATAAACTAAAGTTAAGTCCAACATTCGTACAAAACCATGCTGGTGTTATTAGTCCAGTGTCCAGTTCAACCTACGTCTGTTTTTCGTTGTTAAAAGCTGACCCAAGCTTCACATTTCTTCACTGTTGCTCCGTGGTCCAATTATTCAGCTCATTTCTTCACCAGCAAACTTTCCACACATCACCCTATCCAGTTCCGTAAGTAGGCGGAATTGGTTCAGCGGGGAATCCTATTCCAATTAGCTTGAGCTACAACCCGGGTCCGGACGAGAGGAAGAAAAGTGTTGGGGACAGACAGCACTGCCACACTGTCGCCCATGCAAAAGCCCGCGGGCAGGCGTGTAATGGCGACGAAAAACGGAAGCAGTCGTGCAATTTCGATTCCAGTCGGGCAGTGATTTGTCACACGCATCCGATTACGCCCGGTTTCGTCGAGATACGGCCACAATCAGGCCGTCTGCGGTCTGGCGGGATCGCTGAAGCAGGTTGCTTTCGATCCGATGTAGCTTGCTTTAAATGTGGCTTAAAGCTTAGAGATTTTCCCCGGGTGTGCGGGAGAATCGTGGCGAAACCTAACCTACCCCACACGCGCAAACCACCAACACACAAGCACACACACACACCTATCCACTAGTCCCAATGGGCTGGGTGCTTTCCCTCTGAGCGGTGCTCTTTTTTTCCCCTCCTGTCCTCGGTTGACATTTGCCTGTGTTTTGTGGCTTTCTAATTGACGCACGGACAGTGCGTTGCGGCTGCGGTTCCAGCTGGATGATTTATTTTACAGGAAGCTGGGCGAAAAACACCCGACCGGGACGCGTGTACGAACTGGATTCGATTGGAAAGTGAACCCGAAGGGTTTGCTTCTTGCACCATTTGCACCGCCACCGTCCGTCGCCGTTTTGTTTACGATCGTGAGGTGAAAATTACGCTCCGTCCCGGCACGGGTGCGGTGTGGCATTTTCTGACAAACGACGACAACAATTTTGCTGGCCCGGGGTGACACGCTGAGTGGGGGAGGGGGGAGATCATTGCGTCTTATCATCGCTCGGTCTGTCGGCCAGACACAATCGTCCCCAGAAGTACGTTACACAAACGCAGCACGCTTCCGCGCACGCCCGATTTTGGCTTTCCGCGCACGTCCAAGCGGGCAAGGAAACTTTTTAAAGTATCGGAGGAGGAGGCCGGGTGGGTGGACGGTACCGAAATGAAGCGCCGGAGTGGAATCGAAAATTATGCTCCGTGGGCCGGGCCGGTGTTGGTGTTGCGCATTTTACGAGCACCACCATGCAAAACGGTGCGCCCGATCGTACGTTGCAGTGGTGCAGAAGTACTTCCTGCTGCCGCTGAGGCAACGTGTCGGGGCGTTCATTTTCGGATTGGGTAATTTCGGTTTGGCTCAATTCTGATCGTGAGCGCGCATTGCAGGAGCAGCTCTGGTACGGCTGGGCGGACCAAGACACCAGGGTGGCCCCTTGATATGCGCAGTGCTTCCTTTACGTGAGCACGTTACGTACGGTGGTGCTGCTGCTTGAGCAGAAGCAGTGGACAAAACGGTGGAGTAAAGCAGGGGGGATAGGAAAGATGGGTGGATTGTGTTGAACGTATGGTGCCTTCTTCCTGCATCCTCTAGAGCGGGTCGGTTACGCGCTGGTTGGCTTGGGCCCGTTTTGCCCCGCTGACAGCCCGCATCTGTGTCGATCGGTGGCCAGGTCAGGGTGCACTCGGGATTGAACCCGGGGCGTGAACGAGGAAGGAAGAAAAATAGAGAGAGAGAGAGAGAGAGAGAGAGAGAGAGAGAGAGAGAGAGAGAGAGAGAGGGGGGGGGGAAGATAGCGGCACGGTGTTGGATTGATATGATTGTAATGTTATGTGAGCTCATGTTTGCATGTTTTGTTTTGTTGTTGAGAGAGCTTCTATATTGAGATTGATGCCGCAGTTGAAAGACATTTGTGTTGTTTTAACTGTGTGTCTTCTTCGCTTTCTTTAGTAAGTTTAAGAGTGAAGGACTCAAAATTCAAAATTTCCAAAATTTATATGTATTTAAAAAATAAAATTTTTGTAAATTGCGTACTGAATTTTATTGATTTTATCGGATTGATTTACTAAACGATTTGATTGCTTTTTCTTAAAGTGTTTTTTATGCTAGAAGCAGTTTTTAAAAATATACATATATTGTTTGTTTTACTAAATATGCACAAAATAATTTTTAACAAGTTTTTAACAGTTTTCCTTAAGAAATGGCTTTGATGTAGGTATGCAGTATGTTTTGAGTTTATTCAAATTATATTGTTAACGTACATAGGAGCAAAACAAATATAATCTTTTTGTTTCAAATAGATCCAAAGAGAGTCGATTTACGTAAAGCTTGTTATCTTTTATATATTAATCAACGTTGACTTTTTCATGAGAAACAAACAAAGCAATAAAAGATGTATTCAAAGTTAGAACAGCTTAACCATCGACTAAACATTGCAATACGCATTTTAAATGCAGTTCATTTTTATCATCATCAACATCTTTTGACGACAAAACATGATGAACACAACCAGCCATGCTGTCCAGGACCATTTTTTTTCACTACCGCTTCACTACTGCTGTTGCCGTTTCATGCTTATCATCATTAAATGCATAATGTTAGCCGTCAATGTGCCTTTTTATTTAATCTGCTGCACAATCAACGGTGTGGCAAACTGCAAGGCATCTCACACGTTGCAATTTGTCGTGAGAAATACTTGCAAGCCCCCCCATCCCCACCGATAGAAATGGTTCCCGAGGAAAAAAAACAAAATGAAAAGCGCATGATCACCCTTTTCCCGGCTCTAGCAAGCGTTGAACTGAACTGAAGCAGCTCAACACATTATAACAGCCGAACTGAAGTGGGGGTAGGTAAAAAACAAGCCACACTTCAAACACCCTTCAACCCGATGGCAATAAACGCCAAGTGCAATGAACTTGAAAAATGCTAACCACCGGTTCAGTTCAAGCCCCTACGCAGCCCCCCCGACCCACCCCAACCGCTCGAGTGCAAGGTGAATCGTACTGACTGGTGCCACCGTCGACACAGACACACACACACACACGCAGGGAGGTGTAAGAGTAAAAGGTGAAAGAAAATGTGCGCGGTCGCTTCGAAGACGAAACGCAAGATTTGAACGGGAAATTAAGACACGAACCCGCCGCCGGCAAGGCGCAGTGTGGCGTCGCGCGTACCGCTGGCGTGAGTGTGCTTCCCGTTGCGCATGAATGAATTCAAAAGGGGGAGGCGGGGGAGGGGGTAGTAGGGGAGGTTGAGAGAGGTTAGGTTTTTTTTTGGCAGTCAATCAGATTAAATGATATTTACGTTTTGTTTGCCCCCACGGAAAAGGCTAATGAACGTGAAGTTGTTTTTACTAATCAGCAGTGCTTTCGCCCTGTTCATGTTGAATGCTTGCAGTGTTAGCAAAGTGGCACTTGCAAAGCAATCTGATCATAGTTTGTGGCATTTTAAAAATCTTAAAATTAAATCATGGTAATTGTTGTGGAGCAGAGACCATTCAAAGAGAACATTAAAATGGTTTGAAATGCTATTTAAAAGCCTCCATTCCAAAAAGACCTTTTCGTTTGGTTTTAATAATTCAAAGGAGTTGAAAAAGGTATCTCATGGCACTAAAAAGGTATTTGATTCTGTCTATAGCATACACATTTAGCTAACCTAGAAAAAAACATTCATTCCAAATTAAATAGTCGTGAGAACCGATTCTTACAATCCTATACGTTTCTAATTCTTTTTTCTTTTGTACAGTAACAACTTCCCTTCAAACCTCACCGGCTTCCCATCCCGCTATTGACACATTTACCATCCCAATTTCCCATCCGGTCGTCCGGTCCGTTTCGTGTCCTGCCCGCCGCCGTGAAATACGGTTTGGTGCTGCACGTGGTAAACGCACGTGTCTTTGCCCAGCCATTTTCCGTTACCGTTGTCCGCTGCGGATTGCCTCCTTTTACACCTTCACTTTGCCGAAGAAAACAAACGGATGTTTGCCGAAGCAGTGAAGGAAAGCAAAACAACACAACAACAGCTCAAACTCCAATTTGGCACAGTTGTGCTTTGATTAACCTCATTTCTACACCGGGTGACCGTGACGTGAAACTGGTGGGAAGAGCGCAAAGGGAACCGAGCTGTGCTGCTTTTCCACCCCAGGCTACGCGTCGTTGTGCGATCGATAATTGTCATAAGGATGGGTGGCACTGCTTTTTGTATTAGATTTGATAAGGCACATTTAATTTAAAAAAATAACACACTACAACGTTTTGCGTGAAACTGAAACAGCAAATTGTACGTTGCACTTTGTATCGCCGATGGACAGGGGTCCGACATACGCACGCAAACCAAACACAACACAGCACAGCACTGGTGCGCAATTGCAACGGGAAATCCGGGAGAGCGCAACACCTGCCAGCTGATGCACATCCCCGATGCACCTCCAATTACGCAGCCATTCGGGTGTGAACTTTTAACGAACGGTTCTGCAGTATCGCTGAAGCACAAACCCGTGAACCAACACTCGACTAAGAAGGGGCAGAACGATGTTGTTCGTGTTGAGTGTTAGATTTTGTAGATAAAATGCTTAAAAATATTCAACCTTTTTTCCGTTTAAAACAAAATCACTATCACAATCACTACGACACTATTCTGTTTCAACACACCGCTGAACACGGCTTAGCACACGCGAACGGAGAACGCGACCGTACGGCTGGAAGTCTCGCACCAGATTAACCCTAGCGGCCAACTGATCCTTGGCACCGTGGCACATTCGTGGCCCTGGTGGGGCGAGAGCTGGAGCATTGGACACGATCGCGAGAGCTGCATTTCTCCGCGGTGTGAGGCCTCACTCTCACGCATTCGCGCTGCGTTTTACGCTCTTTCGGGAAAGTGCTCTCGCCGGCTCTCTGCGGCCCGATCGCCGTCGTCGCAGGCGTTGGAATGTGCGTGGCGGCCAACCGCTTCCAACGGCACCGTATGATCCGTAACGTCCGTGACCTAGAGAGCAGACCATCACAGTGTCGAGATGAAGCGAACAGAATCGGATTTCATTACACCCCTTTCGCCCAATCGCCAGGGACATCCCTAGGAGTTGGTGGTGACAGGTTGAAAGGTATTGGAAGTGGAAAGGAGAAGCTGAAGATGCTCCCGGTTAGGGATCGGGTCCATATCGTGTGCTTCTGGGGTTGGGATTTCATGTCGAAAGCGCACACCTTCTGGTGCTTTTCTATGGGGTTTTAGTAGGTTGTTCAATTTGTTAGACGTTTGTTTGCCGTGTTAAAGTTTCTAATGGGTACATTCGGATGCTAACGAGGCGTTCTTAACGATGCAGGCTTTTGTCTGTTTTATTGTAGATTATAATATGCTGGATGTTATGATTTTATTCGTGTTCAACCAGTCATCCTAAACAGTTTTCAAAATTTTCGAAGGGAACATTTGCTGACAAAATAATAATTACATATGCTAATTTTAGAAAATCCACTGTTAAATGCGCTTCAAAATGCTGGTAATGTTTGCAAGGTCTTCAAGTAACTCGTATGGTTAATGTTGATTAAGTACAGTTAAAGTAATTTAAAGAAAATTAACTTCAATAACATACAATAGATAGCTAAAGTAATCTGCATTAAAGAGGTTTTTGTTTCAGGGAATTTCATTCTTTAGTAAATCATCTTTATTTTTTATAACATTTTTGTTATGCATCAAAAGTATCAATTTTGGGTTTATATTTATTTTAAAGGTATTTTAAGTTTGAGGTGAATAAATTAGCTCTAATTTATTTTTTTATATATAATAGATCATTCATATTTGCAAAACAACTTTTTAATTCCGAGCTATACGCAGAATTTCACTTAAGTTGTGAGATATATGATAATGTAATTAATGTAATTGTAATTGTAGTTAAAATTACTTTACAAATATACAAACTTTCTACACCAAATACAAAAAAACACTTCCTATACAAATGACTTACAACCAAAACAGATACAAAAAAATGTAATATTATACAAACAAATAACATAGATAGAACCTAAAACAAGAAACACCTTCAGTTTACATAAAAAACACTGTTTATATTAGTCGTTTTACAAAGATGAAATATTACACTATTTTTCTATACGATGCTGAGTATGAATGTCCAAGTCTTGAAGTGTAACTGTCAATGCAGTATGATTTAAAGATGCTGTTTTAGGGGCAGTCAAACAAATCCTCCTTGGATGGAGTTTTAAAGTCATGATGGTATTAGTAGCGCAATATCGATCCACATTTGCACCACCTCCAGATGACAAGTGCTGTTATGATACTATAATAGTGAATATTTGGACCCTTATTCACATTGGTTTTGAGATTTGAAATCTTTAAACCTATGATACAACCACTCATTTTTTGCCTCACGTATTGAGGGTTTATCGTGGTTGACATTAAAGTTGACGTTTTATACCACAGAGGCTCTTAAGTCTATTCATCTCGTAAAAAGACTTGCAGAAATTCTCTTTGCCACTAGAACTATTCATCTATTCTGTTGTACAACTTAAGAGACCTTCAAAACTCTCGTAGATAGACTAAACAGCTCAGTACAGTGCACTCTGTTCGCTTGGACAGATTTATTCGCAATTTCTTCATAATGTCTGCACCAAAAAGAACCACCAAAAACTAGGCTGTTGCCGAAAACAATACATCTCGCACTGTGCCACCGGTTCAGGCCCGTTGACACGCGTGCATGACATTAGTAGGTCACCGTTGGCCTAGAGCAGCGTAGACCAGGGAGACTGGTGCGTCGACTTCAATTTGCAATAAGATATGTGTTTGAAGATAGCTATTTGAGCCTTTTAGTTGATTGGCTAGTGAGCGGTGTTTTTTTCGTTTTTTGTCAGGAACCTACCGGCTTTGGTGGAATTAATTATGAACTACTTGAACATTTTTTCCCCTTGCCAAGTGACGCTTTCGATAGGTTAACGGGGCAATTTTGAAGTACTGGTGGGAGTTTGAAAATTTCGGTGGGAGAATTTGGGTATGATTTCATAGATCAAGCATTCCGGTAAGCTTGGGGCTGGGTTACTTCGAGAAATCGAAAACAAAATGAAGCTGATTGGATTTACATTGAGATTTTAAGGTTGGTGAAATGTTCCACCGGCCAGTTGATAGAGGAGCTCGTTAGAATCATAAACATATTTTAACACAAATTTGAAGTCATTAGTGTAGTGTGAGAGGAGGAGGACAGTTTTCTAAAATGAATGGTGGAGATGGAGCTTCTCTTTTGTTTGGCTTATTAGCTGAGGGGTATACATTATGTATCACCGCAAGACGTCTTATCGATAGGGAGAAATGGTTCATTCCGATAGCATTGATCATCTTTTGATTTATGTTTTCGAAAGTATCATAAATTTTGGAGAAAGATATCATCGAAAATAAATCAGATTTATATCCCATCCACTCATGTTTTATCATGGAATACTGAATTTATGTCTCAATTACGGTCCAGTGAGTAAAGTGAATTCATATTTTGCTGATATTGTGCAATCTTAATGCCTGGAAAGTATTTATTTCCCAAATCATCATGTGCAGTTTGTTTCATAAGCTGAAATCACAAGACGATTGCCTTTTTTCTGCATTTTCGTACTGCAAAAACAATGCTGCTGCAACATCCCAAAACTTCATGTTTTAATCATAGCAACAAGCTGCTCGCCAGCTCGTCGGGCCGACTTCCACCGACTTTGCAGCAAACGGTTTCGAAAACCATATTTTCGGATGATGGAAAGACACCAAAGTCATGAAATACACACACACACGCATGCCTGTTCGTTCGACCCTCCCCAAGCACGGTATGCTCCCGGAGCAAGGCGGGGAAGCAGATTTCGGTGATTTGGAAACGGTTTTCGTACCGTTTGACGGTCGCAGCTAACGAACCTGGAGATCATTACTGCTCGGGCATGGGAGGGAGGGTAAAGAAATCAACACATACACTCACAAGAAAAGCTGTGGTTCAGACCGAGAGAGAAAGATTATTTAAATATCAGTCAAGGTTATTCGATAGCAAGCAAGAGAGCGTCATTTGGGGGGTTGGGAAATGTTCAAAACGTCGTCGAAGATCTGATTGCCGGTTGACTGCACATGTGGACGTGTTGCGACTCGGGTGATATAAAGATAAGGCCAGTAAAATAGTTCATTGAACTAGAAAGAAATGAGGTCTTGTGGTTCTAGGCTGTGTTTTCCAAAAGTTTTTTTGTGAAGACTTCTTTTGAACGCGTCCAATCAAGACCACACGAACCACATGGGACGAGAAGATGTTCTCCAAAAATTAAATGAAAACCGGCTCCGGTCCGAAGGACCAACCAGTCGTAGGGTCAACCCTCCTCGCTGCAGGCTTCCCTTCCTACTCGACGTGACTCTGTTTCAAATTAAGGAAAAGTGACAGACCGACTCACCTACATACGAAACACGAAGAACTGGTATCTTTTCCTTTTCACTCGGTCATTGACACAGTTTCACACAATGTTCCACCATTCCTCTGTGTCTTCCTGTTTTGCTCGCCGTGGGCTGGTCACGACAACAACAGCAACAACTACATCTTCGGGAACGGGAAGATCAAGGAAGAGCTCTGATGGAGTGGGAAAGGGTGGGAAGTGTAAAGCAAGGGCACAGGAGATTAAAAATGGATACATCGGTACTGGAATGGTCGTGGGAGATTCGGCGTTCAACAGAGAGTACAAATGATATTGAAATCGCTCCAAAAGTGGGGTCAAGATCTTTGGTAACGAAAAAAACGGGGGTTTCATCTTTGCTTTTATGAGATGTTTTTCGATGAGGTTTGCGTAGCTTGCAAATAACATTTGCAATTCTACTTTTTGCATTTAATTTTTAAAAATAATTATTGGATTGTTTATGGAATAGGAAAAAAAAACAAAAACTTCAAACATTTATCGTGAAAAATTTCTTAAATAAAATTGAATGTTTTTTTTTTGTTTGCTACTGTAGTCGAAACTTAGCGGGAGCGAGACAGAGAAAGAGAGGGCGCAAAGCCATTTTGTGCACCCGACACTAGGTGGCGCTGCCGGTGCAAGAAGATCGTGAGCTTGAAAGCTCAATCTCTACAGGTTACCGACTTTACGTGCATTGAAGTCTTTTCAGTGCAAGTGGGTCACATTTTCAGTATAATTTCATTTATTGTGGCACATTATTTATTCTTTTTCTACAATGGAATCGTTGCCTGTAAAATGTTGTGTTTATTGTATTTATTGTAGTTCGTTTCAAAATATTCACAAAAGTTACTACGTTCTGTCCGTTACTACTGAATAAAAAATATATTGAAAAAAGTGAAAGAAATACTAAAACTACCAATACGGAAAATTGATCAGACTATTCTGTCTCCTGCCGCCGGCGGCCTAATGAACCTGTTAGCAATATTTTTTTTGTGACAAATCTATGAAAGACGCTTTGAAAACGGTACGTTGTGAGGATGGAATAAAAATAAAAATGCTCAGATATTAATTCTGCACACAGAAATATCATAATTCATGTATTTTGTTTGCTATCAACCGTAATTTTGTATTTTGCTATCATTTAATGCGGAACCGTAATTGTTTAATATCTGCAAAGATTGGCTTTGTGATTTGTATTTGTAACTCATTGAACGAGAGCCAGGAGAATAGATATGCGCATGAAAAAAAAGATACGTTCAGAAGTTAAACTTATGCGTAGAACATTAGTAGCAGGAGTATTTATAGGAATCTGCTGGGACGATTTGGGCAACCTCCTCATATATGTCGCATCGTGATCAATCGTAGCAGTGCCAAAAAAAAAAGGATCAAGAGTAGACGTTAGAGATCATCAAACATATCGTCAAAACGTGACAATGATCTACTTAGATTGTTATTTTTCTGTTTTGTTATATTGTATATTTTGAACCATTTGAGGACACTTTAAACTTAACAAAAAACAAATAACCTTTCAACACATTTATTTTATTTTTAATATTTGATACGGTACTTCATTACTGCAAAAAGAAACTAAGAAAAAAAAAAACATTGGTTCGATCTCCTGAGCTCTATCTTATTCAAAATGTAAAAAACATAATCAATTGTATTGGTGTTATTTTTACTCCTATGTACGTAACAAATTTTTTCGTATGTTGATAATGATTTGCTTTACTCTTATAACGTCACATTTGCCTCCATGAAATTCGGATGTCATCACCTTGCAAAGAGTAACAACTCGCCCATCTGGTATTGTCACAAAACATCAAAGCTTTTTATTCGGGTTTTCTTTCATTTTCCTTTAAGTCACCTGTACTTTTCTCCCTTTTTCGTTCACACTCCTTCTGCGGTCTCCGTCTTCGCTTCTGGTCCGGCCATCCGTGGGCAAAAAAAAAGCCCAACTACAGCCTCAAACACGTATAAAATATTACAAATAAAATAAATCTAAATAGCTAGCGAGACAGTGGTGACGGACGGAAGTAGTGTGTGAGGGAGCGAAGGAGGGAAACGCTTACACGCTAAACTCGAATCACCTACACTCTTCGATGCTGCGCGCTCACATTTCTCATATGCAAACACGCACGAAAGCTTCGAAAGAACGGAAACAAAACAAAACAACTACTAAACGGTGCACTAAATTGCTTTGCTATCACTTGCACAGGCTCGGTCTGTGGAGTCGCTCGCTCTGCCTTTGCTTCAAACTGCTGCTGCTGCTGCTGCTTGGTTTTATGTTTATTTTGTGCCATTTCCCTCTAAATCAGTGCGCTTGTTGACGTTTAAAGCTATCCCACGAATAAGCAGTAGAGCCGTCCCTACACACTACAAAATGAAGATAATTTAACCGAACGCGCTCCGAAACACTTGCGCTCAGACGATGGACGATGATTATTGGGTGCAGAGAGTAAGTGATACTAGCTATAATGGAATAAACGCACGCAAAACAGAGAGCCTAGATATGTACAAATTGTTGATAGCGTTATCAGCTTTCCCCAAGAAAGCGTCTCTTTAGCTATCTTCCTGCAGGGCGTTAGATTTCACACTCAAACTCGGATATCCGCCGGTTGAAGTACACCATGCCCTGTTCCAGGTCTTCGCTGAACCCGCTCACGTCCAGATACTCGGACGTGTTGGACGTATCGTTGTCCTCCAGCTGCCACTGGCAGAGTGTTCTCGCGAGGCAGGTGCGCGCCTCGGAGAAGGTTGGCCGCTGCCGGGGGTCCTTCCGCCAGGTGCGCTGCATCAGGTCGTACAGCTCCGGCCGGCAGTCGGCGGGCACCTCTGGCCGGGCACCGTTCGGCACACTTCGCACGACCTCACGGCCCGACAGGCTCGGATAGGGAGTGCAACCTGCGAAGAGGAGATAGTTAGAACGAAACTTCCAACCAGTTAAAGGTGACCCAACTTGCACCTACCTAATGTGGCAATCTCCCACAGCACGATCCCGAATGCCCAGACGTCGGTTTCCCGGGAAAATATGTGATACTGCAGCGCTTCCGGTGCCATCCAGCGGATCGGCAGCGCTGGCCGGCTCTTGGTATCGTGGCCGTGACTGTTGCTGTGACCACCGCCACTACCGCCAGCCCCGCCGCCTCCTCCCGCATGCCGTCCGTGATCGTGCCCGTGGCTGTGATGTCTGCCGATGCCGAACGATCGTGCACTGAGGTCGAACTTGAACCGCGACTCGGTGTGCTGGTGGCTGCGGGGCATTCGGATCTGGGCGTGCGATGATTTCACCTTCTCCAGATCGATCGACATGCCAAAGTCGCAGATCTTGCAGATACCGTTATGGTCTAGCAGTACGTTCCGCGCGGCAAGATCACGGTGCACGATCTGTAACAGAAAAAGGAAAGACGTGAAAGCTATCTGTCAGGAGCGTCACTACAGTGATTGGTACCTTCTTCTCCGAAATGTACTCCATGCCGCGGGCAATATCATGGGCGAAACCGGCCAATCGCCGAGGGGACAGTGGCATGATTGGTGGTCGATTGTTGTGTACGGACGGGGCTAGCCCATTGACGGCACCGCGGGCCGCCCGTAGCAGTGACAGCAATCGGCCACGCATGGCATACTCCATGATCAGTAATTGAGGATCTACGACAAAAAAAATAACGGAGAAAACCCATTAGAGGAAGTTGGTGAGAGCAGAGCTCAAACACTCTACAAACCTTGTTCGAGGCAAGCACCCAGCAATGTCACCACGTTCGGGTGCGAGCCCAGTTTGCGCATAATCTCAGCCTCCGCCTTCAGGTCCCCGTGTCCGTTGTCGCTCCGCTCCGTCTTGACTGCCACGATCCGGGTCGTCCCGAGATGGCCCGCCAGATCATCCGCTTCCGCCTTCCACACCTGCCCAAAGTTACCCTCCCCCAGCAGTGATTTGAAGCGCAGATTGCCCCTATTAAAGTCGTGCTCGGTCATGATGGACTCGTCCGTCGCGCTGGATGTGTCCGACTGTTCCAGCCGCACCACCGGACTGATCGGTGGCTGACCGTCCGGGATGTAGCGCTCCAGATCGTGCGACACCTTGTGCTCGCGGTTGAACACGGTCGCCTTCAGCACGTACAGCACAATGATCACGATCGGTAGCATGCCGAGCCCGGCCAGCACGAACGTGGCGGTGTTCATTTTGCGCATCTCAATCACCACGTCACTGTTGTGGTGGAGCAGCACGCCGTCGAACGAGACGGCCGGTTTCTTCGTGCCGGAGCTGTGATCCGCTGGCGGTGGTGAGGTGAAGGTGAGCGAGTAGTCCTGGTTGGGTGGGGCCCGTGTGGAGAGTACTGGACCGGCCAGCTTCGGGAAGATGTGCGAAAGGATCGGGTTGAACGGGGGCTCGGTGTCGTTCGAGGGTGGCGTGTCGGGAGGACTAGGGCGTAAACCGGTGAAGATGGCCACTGTTGGGCTAGCGGTGGTTGGACGGGTTGGTTTCGGTGGGGAAGCAACCGTTGGAGGAGCGGAGGGTCGGAAGTGTCGGGATGTGGTCGTCCGTACCGGGGCAACAGGTGTAGCGGACGGTACGACGGGAGTTGCCGGAGCTTCGGTGGAAGAAGTTCTTGTGGAGTGGGTAGACGTGAGGGGCCTTTGCGTTGTAGTTGGCTTGGAGGTTAGGATCAAAACCGTCGTTGGAGGTTCGGTTTCTTCTTCCACTGGCTGTTCCGTGGTGGTCGTGGTCGAGGTAGTTGTTGTAGTAGTAGTGGTGGTCGATGTCGTGCGTGCAGTGGTACTCGTTCGGGTCGTCGTGGAACGACTGACGGGGACGTAGACGCGTGTGTTGAGGCGTGATCGTGCTGGTGCAGGCGCCATCGTACTCGTCGTGGTAGTGGTCGATGGTATCGTGCTCGTAGTCGTCGTCATCTCCGTCGTGGTGGGTGTCGAGAGGTTACGAAAGATTTGATTGATATCCGGCAGCGACACAAGGTTTCGCGGTGTATCGTAGTCCTCATCTATAGCGGGATTGGACGTCGTCGGTACGGGATCTTCCGTTGCTTCCTGAAGGTTCACGATTTGTGCATGCGTTTCGAAGGTGTTTAGTGGACGATAGAAATCTTCCGGAGTGGCATCGTCCGGATAGTTGATGATGAGCTTCGAAATGCCGGCACTCAACCCGGACCCGTACAGACTTCCCGGGGTGCCTGAGTACTCCTCCAGCAGAGATTTGTGATTGCTAGGATGCTCCGTGGCAGTGCTGGGCGATGCAGGAACGCTATTATCTACCGGTGTTGATATGCTAGTCTTTGCAGTGGCTTCTTCAGTTTGGTTTGCAGTGGTAAAGTTTGCACTGCGTGAAAACACCTGCTTTTCGTCCGCTTCGGTCCCATCAGAAAGGTTGCTTAGTGCAATCATGGAATTGGTAAGTGCATCCGAGTGGACTGGGACTGCTTCGGGTGCATACGATGGGGCACTCGTCGGGTTAACTGTCGTAGTGCTCGCTGCAGTGGAGGTAAGGGGCAACGATCCACCTCGTCGCAAGTAATTATTGAGCGCGACAACGTTGCGTGATTGATAGCGATTGGACCAGAATTTGCTCTTCTCCGTCGATGGTTTCGTACCGTCGATCATCTCGCCGAGCGGATCCTCCTTCAGCTTGTTCAGATGCGTACGCCGCGTGTTGATGACTTGATTCCGTGCGTCCAGACCCTTGTGATGGGCGGGCAACAGCTTCTGCCCGAAGTACTGGTACGGGATGAGATCGCTTTCCTCCACCGACCGTTCTGTTGACAGTGGGGGAAAGGTTTTGCGATCCCGCATCCGCTTACCGCGCGTCTCCAGGTACAGGCTTCGGGCGCCGGTGTGCAGGGCCATCGTTGCGATGGTGGACGTGCTCGGTGCAATCGTGATAGTAACAACGGCTGCACCCTTTGCCGAGGTAAGCTTAGTAATTTCGAGCGATTTGTTACCGACCGGCGGCGGTACGACCGCGATGAAGTTGTTCGTCTCTTTGGCTAGCTTGATGCTCGCACCCGTGTGCTGCAGTGCGATCTTGCCGGTGCGCGGATTCACCACGTACATGCCGTGGATGGATTCGTCCGTGTCGAGAAACTCGTCGGCCGGGGCAATGCGACTGGCTGACGAAGAAGAGGAAGAGGAGGAGGACGACGACGAGCTGCCCGGTACGATCAGGTTCGATTCGGGCGTGCTGCTGTCTTCGACCAGATTGCCCGCCACGCTCGCCTGGTGCCGGGCCTTTAGGCCGGATGTGGATGATGGATGGTGCTGGTGGACGTACTCCTTGCGCCACCGGTCTCGCGTTAGGGCGGTGCGGCGGGCTTGCAACACCGACATCAGCTTATTGTCCCGATTCGTCATCCTGCGCTTGGTCATCGTCGTGGCCGGTGTTGACGTTGTCGTCGTCGCCGTCGTTGGCGTTATTATCGCTGTGGACGTGGAGGTCCCCTCGGTGGAGGTCACCGGTACTGTAGTACCTGCGAAAAAACGAGTCGGAAAAGAAACAACATGTCAGAAGAAAAGTAAGTCATTAAAAAGATTCTCTCTCAGTTGGAGTTTCATTTGACACTTCAAATTAGAGTTCCTCAATCAATTGCTGGTGTTTGGTGGCGATGGGAAAAATTCACCTGCTTCAGGGCGAAATGGAATCAATGAAAAGAACAAAATAGTAGGTCCATTAATTTTATTTCTACGAAAAATCCAAGCAATCGTTTTTCAGTGAGGCTTCAGTTTAAAGAATAACTTTTATAAAAAAACACACATAACGATAAAATGCAACTGTGAGCAGGAAAAATAGAATATCTTTACATCCATGTGAAACGGCAGGTAGGCAAAAACCCTAATTTATGACATCAGTGGAACCTAGGTTCGGTTGTTCCAGTCAAGAAACTGAACGAACCTATTAGACTGGGTACGAAAATCCCATCGCTAGCGTTTGGAGAGGATAAACACGTACACTTCTCTTTTGCATACCCCCAACAGTGCACGGGGCAGTTCATTTTCTATCTGTCCAATCTGTGCCGATCGCAGTATGATCGATTGATGGATTGGAAGCTTGCTGTGCGCTCGATTAAAGCGAAACGAATCGATCAGCGGCAACAGTGCGCGCGCCGGTATTAGGTAACTTCCTCAAGTCATCAGTCACTGATGGAGTCCCACTATTGGGAAGAGGGGCCAAATTGTCACTCCAAGCCTTCATGCGCAGTCATGAATTTGCGCACCGATCTGCGTTGATCGGGTCAACAGTAGTAAAAAGAGTTGCAAACCCTCGCACGCTGGACACGGATTGCTGGGCCGTGCGGTACGGTCAACTGCTTCATGGGCCAGGGGCTGCTAATCTAGCGACATTGCGACACTGAAGGCCACACGCTCAGGCGGGCAGCATCGGAAGGTTGGCCAATTATAAACTTACTCCACTGCTGATTTATTGAACAGTTACATTTGATCGATGAAGAGACGCTGTAGCCATAGCCATTGGATGTCATAAGCTAACCCTGGGCGAAGATGAGGCAAGAACTGACCCGAGCAGTAGGGTAATGTGTTGTTTTGCTTGAGATTGCATGCCAGCTTGAGATACTGATGTGCTTGAAATACACTAAGAATAGTGATCACAAATTGTAGGGTTGTGTGTTCTAGCCGCATCCACCCCGAACCATGTGAATTAAATTTACATTTCAAAAGCTCAAGCACAGATCCATCTTCATCACTGCTGGCGGACCGATCGTGATGGTGGGGACGTGCGATTCGCACAGAGTTGATTAGCTCTATCGGATAAAATTTGAATAAGTATAGCCCGAAAAATGGTGTCAGGGGTGAAGGTTTACTGTTTGCCGACGGCTTCAAATCCCTGACCTATGACCAGCAGCCATAGTGATAGGCAGTGACCCGATCGAGCTCCCTGCAGTAATTGCTTGTTCCGTGTCTTCTCACGCTGTGCTGATGCGCCCAAGTACTTGAGGCGCTTGTCAGCGTTTGAGTAGCGATGAGAGGTCGTTGAGTAGGGGCCGGTTCAATGCAGAGGTGAAACGGGTCATTGCACAGCGGGCAGTTTGGAACAAATGTTGGGATGAAATTGTTTTCCCGATTGGTCGCTTAAACATATTTTTAACATTTTAGCAAACTTTCGCTTGAGAGCGTTTCACAAAAGAAGCATTAGATGGTGCTAGTTGGTGAAGATATTTTTTGTTAGAATTATGGCAAAACCCAGAAAAACGAACTGAAGAATGCAATGTTTTTATGATACTATTTCTAATACTTCATCTTTTAATTCTAAATAAGTACAATCAGTTCTTTTCAACAGTAACAAAAAGCTTGTTTAACTACTCTGTAGGAAAGAAATAAACGTCTCCAGAAATGTATGATTGATATATTCTTTTCTAACGTTCTGCGATGCGTCTTCAAATTCTAGCATCTGTTTCTATAGCCTTCTCTCATTCTTTTTTTATTTGCACGAATCTGTATTACTAATCGTTTTGATCCAACAATAGTTTCCACTTTTATTAAAACCAAGTCTAGCGTATTCGTTGTGGATAATAATGATAAACTACCTTTTTAAGAAGAGTTAATAACATTTCAGATTCATTAGGGGTTTTTTTTAAACGATTATAAACTACAAACCCAAATTTTGACTGTTTAATCAAATACAGACCTTTGTTCTCATTACATCTTTATAGAGTGTTATTAATTTTTAATAGAAAATAAAATAGTTTACAGTTACAGCGTGAAGATTATTTAAGTTTTATCCCAGCAGATGACCATGATGCTAAGTTCACTTTTTCAGCTATAATCGATTTTTTTTTATAGACAGCGATAATTTAGCGTTTTAAGATGGATACTAGGGCAAAAAATAATGATATAATAGAATACAACCATCATAGAACATATCCATGAAATATTCGACACTTAAGATGCTATTCGTGCATTCGTGATTACTAAAAGAACGTTCAAGGAAGCGTATTAAAACGCTCACTTTGTGCTATGATGAGGTCGCCTATAGTTACCTTGACTAACCGTCGCGTGTCTGCATTACGTTTCCTATAAGATAACTCTCAACGCCCCTAGCCTGTAAGGCGTTAACTGCGTTGATAAGTGTAATAACTTAAGCCCAAATTACGTGGAACTATGATAACGACTTTGTAGCCGTTAGAAATCCAAAGCAGACTACATTCTGCTGCCACTAAGATTAATTTACCGAGTAAAATAAACACTTACTCGTGCAGGCAAGTTGACGGTGTTACGAATGGAATCGAATCTGTTTCGGAATAAATTTATGCACCCATTACCATCGGTCTTAGGCTCATTTACAGCGACCAGGAGAAAGTACCCGCCCGGCCAACCAATTGGCTCTCTACCCAACGCCCCGCGTTTTGTCTGTCTCGTGCTAATACGTCCACAGAAAAAAGTGCACTCAATTTGCTGCACGTAAAAATTAATCGACATGTCTGTCGGCCCCTGGGAGGACAGAGACAAAGTGATCGTACATGTGATGACATGCGTTTGCCGGCGGCTGGGCCGGTCGGGTGTAGAAACAGGAAGTTTCGCAGCCTACCACTGTCAACGATAGCATAGGCACCCAAGTCTCCTAATCTGCGAGCTTGCGTTACCTGCCGTGAGCGCGTGTTTCTTACGCAAGCCATTCGCACGCACCCGAGCAGAGAGCGCGCAAGATGTCGCGGAGATGTGTTTTCTACGGACGCGACCCGTTTTTTTCCCACACAGAAAAAAACCCCTCAACCGACGATGGAGCGCCAACAGTTTTCCCATACGCGTGCTCTGCTTTACGTAATTCCGTTCGGTGAGCGGTTGATGGCGGAGAGCAGATTGAGCATGGGTGGCAGAGGCCTGGCAAAGGCTGGCAATGTCACGAGCTGCACGGTACACTGGCGGGATGATGCTGCAGCCTCTGGTCACATCTGTCATCGGTTCTCAAGACGGCGTGCAGATGTGCCAACACAGGGGGAAGGTG
This sequence comes from Anopheles epiroticus, assembly GCA_000349105.1. Lineage (NCBI taxonomy): Eukaryota > Metazoa > Arthropoda > Insecta > Diptera > Culicidae > Anopheles > Anopheles epiroticus. The sequence continues at coordinate 157,373 of KB672187.1, read as the reverse complement.
GCGGGACGAGGAAGCTGTAAAAACACTGCCTGCGGAGTTGCGACTGCCACCGAATGGTCAGTGAAATCGTTCGCATGGTTAAGGCAGTGTTTGGCTCGACATCTTCACGGTAGCAAACATGGAATCTTTCACGTGCGGTGCAGTGGCCTGGCCAGCGTTGCACTAGGAAATGGAGAACGTTTCGATTTCGCACTTCCCTCTCACCGCCACATGGTCCCTTTTTATGCTGCTGGTGGAAACGGTAGTACGAGCCCGGCTCCCAGTGTGTGCATTCCTTAGGGCTGTTGTTAACGCAGTAGATTCAATAACGATGTAATGGTGGCTCGGCGATGCGATTGCCTTTCAATGGTTCAATTAATTTGTTTTATTACGTGGAAATATGCACGATCGGGTGGCCCTTGGAGGGTGGAAAAGTGGAAAGAAAGTGCTTTCGCAAATGGGAGCCGCAGCAATTGGGATTAAATGTTTAATTAAAGATTTAATCAGCAGGTTGTAAAGGAGATTTGAGCTTTGTACTACGCTTTATGGTGGAACATCATTATAATGCTTAAGCTGAGCTCATGTAGGAACGATTTATTTACTTTACGATTAATTACGAGAGGAAACACGACTTGGAAGTTATTGCAGAATTTAAAAAAAATTAAGTACAAAACAGTTATAAGACGTAGCTGTATTGTTTGAATGCTTGAAAGGCCTTGCATTAGTGCTGTAGGTTAAGAATTGAAACTTTAAGTGTATAAATAAAGAAATGTCTTGAATTTGAAAATTTGCCGAAAAACTTCTAAAATCTTAACTACAACGTAAATAAGCTTGAGAGCTTTCATGTTTGAGAGGCATGTGTAAGAATATGGTAAATTTTGTCTGTTTTGTGAAGCTAAGCAAAGTTATTGGACAGAGATTATTTGCGACACATGTTTTTCATAGAAAAATTTTTTGCATCATAATTTTTTCAGCCAAAACATGGTGCATACCACGCTTCTGTTTTTCTTGGAACCGATATTCAGAATGATATAAGTAATACTGCATAAAAGGAATGAAAGATCTAAATGATTTATCCAGTCCAGAGTCCATCCAGAGTACTGTCACTTGATTTTTTATTATTTTTTATAAATTAAATTTCCATGAAAACAAAAGGCATGATCGTTTTCATCAAAATAACAAAAAAAAAAACATTACACAGGCACCATGATCCTTTAGGTCTTCTGTTGAAAGATTTAATTTAACGAAAGATTTAACGACTTTTGCAATTAAATCTTTTAACTATTTTTTATTTAATTACTTTATTCAATCTTGACTCAAAACTCTTAAGATCAAAAAATTATTTTGAAAAAAGAAAACATAAAGAAAAGATTGTTTTTTAATTAATTCTACGAGTACGTTTTGAAATGCATTTAAAGTTTAAACAAGCTAATGGTTCAATTAAACATAGTCTTAACTAAGATTAAAAATATCTAATAAATACAAATAAAAATAAAAACTATTTTTTTATTAAATGTAAGCTACGTTAAACATCGAATGTAGTATTTCAACGAACCATTGTTTATTCACATTGTTCAACTCTATTTTCTTAGTTTAACTGTCTACAACCGCCTTACATTACCATAACCTACGACATAATCTGTTTGCAGTTGCGTCTGTGCGTACGGAACCATTTTTCTCATAACGCATGCTAGCGACCCCGTCCCCTTCGCCCCCTTTCCCTGCCATAGTGATCAGCGGTGAAGTTTCGCAAGCTCTGCCAATGTATGTAGGTACCCAACTGCTGGTAACTAACAGAGGTGCACCATTCTCATCTCGAAGCTTCTCACGGCCTGCGGCAGGGGAAGGAGTGACAATCGAATGTGCATTCTCTCATATTTCACTCTCGTAATAGCCGCGGCTCTATTCTCCCAGCTTCAGCACAAAAACACAATGCACCACGAGCAGTCCGCCGTACCGTTACTGTCTCTTTTTCATCTGTGCAGACCGAGTGTGATGTGCATCGTTGCACAGAGATGGTGGGCTAGATGCGTGTGCATTTCGTGTGCATAACACACATGATCACCCTCCACCTCCCTTTCCCCTGCCAAGCGACCACCTTCCAGTACGGTGCACACACAATATGCCATCTCGTGTTGAGTGTCAGCCGACAGACGACGTTCCAACATCATAATTAGATAGGAAGCACGGCCCACCGAGGAGCGAGTTGCGATCGGGCAACGCGGTTATCATGCTGTACCATCCAGTTAAACCTACCACAGCTTATTTCCCTGTCCTGGGGGCTGCTGGAAGGGAATTCCTTCAATGGGTTAGTAACACAGTCCCCCGGCAACGATTCATTTCAGCCGAAAGGGTCTAAAGTGTTCCTCAATTTATGTGTCACCGTCCTGGCTTTTTGTTCGTTTTATTATCGTGCCGCTAATACACACACAGGAAGCTTGATTCTTCCTGAGTAGACTACCCGACCGGCTACACCGACTCTGCGGGGCATAATATCGGTCATTATCTGCAGAAACCATGTTACGACACCATCATCATCATCCTCAGGGTGCTGCTGCTGTGTCAAACAGTGTTCTCCCTGTCAATAGGACTTACTTAAAAAAAAGCAAGGAAAATAGATAAAACGAACTGAAAGTCATCGTCGCCTCGAACTGGTGCAACCGGCTGTTACAGTTGGCCAGTCAGCTAGGAAGTAAATAGAAAGCGGACCGACCGGGAGACTGTCCCTTTTTGGGGTGTTCCTCTTTACGGCGGGGCAGGTTACGCAAAACCGTCGATTGGAGGCGATTGATTGGAAACGATTTAGTTTCATGTCGGGCCATCAAATGGGGAAGTAATTTATTCATGTCAATATTTGAATAAATTTGCTCGTAAAACTTGCCGAACTAATTTGTAATTCCGAAAACTTGTTACAGCAAATCATTATGTTTTTAAATATTTGACTTCTTTTGTAATTTTTACTGCTACCAACATCTTTGTTACATCAACATCTAATGCTTTTCTTATTTGGCAGAATTTCAGGTTTGCCGTTTACTCTTTTGTTTGGGTATAAATTTTATGATCAGTTTTTCCATCTTTTTGTGTTGAACAGGCTTAGCAAAGCTTACTGTTTTTTATTTTGTCAAGCCCAAGACTTTCTCGTTTTTTTTTTGTTATTAAATGTGTACTTGAATGTACTGAAATAAAGGTATTTTTTCCTTTGAAGGATTGTTTTTTTTCTTTCTATAGTGTTAAGACGCCATATTTTGATTCATCCCGTTCTTGAGCATGATATCAGAAAATTATTATTATCTAATCTCTACTGTCTTCTATATCAGAGGAGGGCCTTTGCCCTGTAGCAAATTATAAATGACGAGTAAGTTCAGTACAACACTTTTTATAACAGCAAATATCATCCACAAAATCCCACTAATGGCATAAAACACGCCAAAGAGCCTGTTGCTTGCTCAAAAAGCCACCGGGCAGCATAAAATTGCGAACATGCGAGCGGCCCTGGCACAGCATAAATCAATTAACAAGCAATCGACGCTTAGTTTATGACAAATCGTGCACTTTGGATCGATTTTCGATAGGCGCGAATCTGACGATAAAAATCCTTCAAAAATCGGGGCGATCCGGCAGTTTGTGCGGTTCCGGGACCGAAAGGCTCTGCAGGCTTTTAGAAAAGGTCAACCCCTTCAAACAATCGGCAGCTTAGTTCGGTAGTGACCGCACCGGTGTGAGAAGCGGAAAGCAAGAAAGGAAAGGAAACTAGAAAACGGTTAAAGAGACACCGTTTCGGACGCCTCGTGAGATTGATCTGGTATTCGAGGTTGGCCGATACCTTTCGGAACGTTCCGATGTGAACTCGGACATTTCGGTTGCTCTAAACATTGGTTCCTCGTGCGAACGATTTCTACCACACCCCACTCCCCCCTTCTCTTGCGTGTCGATTTACGATGAAATGGCAAACAGTTGGTGACTACTTTTTTGGTTGAAAAACTTTCCAAGCGTAAAGATTGATTTTTGAGACAAAACCGAAAAGCGATTGTAGCAAGAAGAGAAACATCATCATTAGTGCACGGTGACCTAGTTGTGATGCGGGCTGGTGCTTCATAGAGTTGCCCATACCATGAATCGGCACTACCCGTCGTGGCGCATTGGTTCGATGACGCATAGATTAGGGATTAAGATAAGACGGTTTTTGGTTGCTTACTTTCCTGGAATGTGTGCGCGGTCGCGAGGGAAATGATAAAAATACGATAAGTTTGTTTTGTACCGAGCTAGGTTCGGGACGAACAGTGTTGCGAACACGACGATCGGAATTTTCAATTTTAATAAACACATAATATAAGATGAAATATGATATAGGAACTTTTTCAAGTACGTTCATCCATTACGTTATTTCAACATGTGTAAACTATAACACTTATTGGTTAACCAATATTCATCGCATGAACATATGGTAACAATAAATAATAATGTCACCAGTTACATAAAT
>KB672187.1:82515-149364 GCA_000349105.1 Anopheles epiroticus | reverse complement strand
ATGACAAGAAATCGTCCTTTCCCACGGTAAATATCAGGAATTATGCATATAAGCTGAAATTTTAGAAATGAATAAACACTTGCATTCTAACATCTAAGCTGCACAGACGTGTTTTTTACTCGTTCCTCTACTTCGAAACTTCGGAAACTACACTTTCCGGTTATCCCCGAGATAACAAACAGCTTGCTAGAGTAAATAAAGCTGGTTCGTTTATCGGAATCGTAGCTGCACGGCGTAGATGCATGGCTAGATAAGTTCACGCACAGGGTGGTTCGTAGGGATTAGTAATTTGAGTAATTTTGCTCAAAAACAAAAAATGATGTGTAGAATGATTTAAATGATAATTGTAATGCTTATAACCTTTTGTGTCTTTTTATCAAAATAGGACAAAAAGTATGTTTGTACAGGGTGTCCTCTAGCAAGGTTGAATGAATAACAGGCCAAACAAATCTAGGCTTCCTGTAAGTGGTTTGCGTATATTTGTGTTAAATTTGTGAAATTGAATTTGTTTTTAGATCAAAAATTTTATAATTTCTTTTTTATAATTTGAAACTGATTAATCCCGGCAGCATGTATTTGGTCAATTCCATAATGCTTTTGCTAATTTTTCTCTTTAGAGTGCTGGTTTTTAGAGGATCGTGGTCCGGTAAGTTACCTTCACAAAAGTTTGTTCATCTTCATCTTGAATAATGGTTTCTAAGAGCATTTTAAATAATAAAGACACAGAGTAATGGTTCAAGTTTTATTAAAGGATTCGTTTGATTTTAAATTATGTATGAAATTTTCAAAAAATTAAAAATAGTTTGAACAACAAATGTTTGCTATGATTAACGCATTTATAACGATTGCAATCACAAAAAGCTTTCAAATTAGTATTATAGCCCTGAACAAAACGTATTGGATCAATCATCATGTGTTTAAAATGTTAACTTATCAAATGTGAATTCAAAAACTATTTAAAAAAACCAATCTATTCTATCTATCTATCTATCTATCTATCTACCAATCTATCTAACCAAATTTTTTTAATCTAAAATTCCACAGTGTTAAATCAGCTTTCTTAACATTTTGTAAAACATATTCAACATTTGCAATACCGTTCATAAACATACTCCTAACGTAGGTAAAAACGTGTGTTGTTTCACCATGTAAAACAAGCAAGAATCTTACATGATTTCGTATATTTTTATTATTTTATCATAAAAATACTAGAATTTACAATATTCAAGATATTTTTAAAATATTGTGCCTAACCACACATTACTTCCTTCATTTGCTTGAAAGTATCTCTTAATTTCTAGATCCATTACAAGTTGTACGAAAATGGGTAGAGGTATCATAAAACATTTTTCTTTATTTAAAAAAACTTTAAAACGAAAAAAGTGCATTTACTCCGTATGTTGCAAAAGCACCAAAACACCTTCTTTCACCTTGGGCGCTTCATCAAATACACTCTCCACCGACCGATCAATGTGACTGAGAAAGCCCCCAAAATACACCCCATTCAAGATCATATGCTACTGTTCCACGCCAAGGTTTACTCTCTTTTGCATTTCTCGCCACCCGCCGCATACACCCCCCCGAATCACCACCCAAACGCGAGAAAAGATGCTCAATGATGGGTGGTTCGAGGGCGTCATTAGCACCAATTGTTGATTATATGCTGCCCCGCGATGGAAGTCACGCGCTCGATTATAATTTTAGCTTTCCATAAGCCTCGTCCCCTCACCCCTCGGCAGCCCGCACAAGCACATGCAAAGATCCGTTTTTTTTTGCCTTCATCAAACAACGGCAAAGCTGCACAGCCCGACGACAGCAGCGGGGACGGAATGGAGCGGTAGTGTGTCGGCGGTGTTTAATGTTTGAAAAAGTTTAGCAACAAATTATGACGTGTGGAAGCATCCACCCCACCTCCCTCCTTCTTACCGAGCGAGATGAGGTGAAGCAGACAAGGCAAGAGAAATCCACCCCGAAAGCGGTGTGCCATACGTGGGAGATCTGGCCGAAACGGAGATAATGCATCGCGTTCGTACTCCCTTCGCGGCAAGTTTTGCATCCGAAAGGGAAGGAAATTGCATTTGCGTGGTAATGATTTCACACCTATCATTGTTGAAGTTTGCACCGTTGCATTAATGCATGAGCCGCGGCGCAACGTTGATCCGATAATGCTGGCCCGCACGGTGCAAAATGTCGACAGCGGGTGTTGGGTGTTGTTTTGCGAAATTGCAGCTATTATTTTTAAAACCCAACGTCCGGTGGACGAGACTCCTTCTGTGCAAATGCACACTTGAACACACATACGAACCCGTTCGTTTGATCTAGACAAGAAGTGCAACCGTTTTACGGGGGAGGGAATGAAGCTAAAGTTTTCATCGCTTGATTAGCAAACGGTATAAAATGTTTCAAAAAAAATGTGTACATAAATGACTCATAAAACCGTCCACCAGTAGAAAAGGAAAGTGAAATTAATTGCATCCGTATCGTGTACAGACACACACCTCAAATCGAAACCGGTTCGAAGGGATGAACGCAGAAAAGAATGCAGAGCACGAAAACGGCCCCAAAAAGCGTTGGCGGTTGCTTTTCGACCCAGAACGATCAGGATCAGTGGGTCAGCGATCGAACGCTGTTGCTTTTTAAACAAACTTTATGGATTTTACTTTGCGGTGCGAGACACCTTTTCCCGTACCGCTTTCGACGGCAACGCTCAATCGCCCGCTCGGATGCAAGACCGAAGGGTTTCCGGAGACGTCCGTGGGAGGGGGAAATTGGGCCACACGATGAAAGTGATTGATCGTGGTTGCTTGTGCGCAAGAGAAATTGGTGCGCTTTGTTTTGTGTATTTCGTTTCTACTTTATGCGTTGCTATTCGTGGTCAATGTCACCAGACAGCCCATTCCGGGTGAAAACAAGTAAAAGCATGACGAAAACGATTTACATGAGCAAAGGCAGCAATCGTTTACGGCAATTTGTGCTGTGAAAGTATAAGTTTTGCTAGAAAAGACATCATTTACGCCTGTTGGGGTAAAGCAATTAAAATCAACGGCTTGGTTTTGCTCGAGCGTAACAAATGATCGTAGCATTGCGTTATGTGGAGCATTAAATGCATGAAAATGCTGTTTGTATTGACGTTAAAGGGACTTTTAATTGATGTTTGTAAAATGTCGTATTTATAATGCTACAGGAAACATTATAGTATCAATGTACACCATAAGTTAATAATTATTTTAAATCAAGTCATTTTCGGTCAAACTTAAATCAATTCACTTATTTAATTAAATTCTTTTGTTAACAAATGAAAAAGTAGAAAAGAAACACTTTTGCGATAAGGATAAATAAAAGTTTTGTTGCAATATTTGTTTGTAATATTTGTAAAACAAATATCTGTTGCAAGAACACTCAGTAAGTCTTTAGTCCCCTTTTCAAGCTTCTTCTTCAACATTGACAAAATAAACAAAAATGTTGTAAAAAATATATCAATAACTTCAATAAAATAAAACACTTTGTTTTTTTTTTGTGTTTGTTGCACAAGAAGTAAAGCGTATTAATACAAAAAAGCGAACGATTATCCAAACAATAGGATTACACATGTTCCTAAATAATTTTGAAAAATACTGTCCTAACGATATATTTTCATATGAGAAGGATGGAAATACAATTCTTTATGTATCTCACTGTTCATAATCGAATATTAAAGAAATTAAATTCCTTCTCATTGGTAGCGGCTTAGGCCTGTTTCATGTTCATCCCATCTTAGGGAGGTTTTCCATCTTTGAGAGACATGAAATGTATGGAAAATGCAGGGACGGTCAAAAGTGTGCATCGTACAGAAATTTTCCATCTTAGGGAGGTGATAGTTTTGGGAGGTTTTACTGTATTCGATTTGAATACGATAAGCTAAGCATGAACTAGGGACAACTATGCTTATGAGTAAATTGCCTTTTTTTTATTCGGTAGTAACGCCCAGCTACATTGGTTTAATTTAAAGAAAAAAAAACCGTTACCTCAAGAATGTTAATGTTTTTTTAATGCTTTGTTTGAATGGTTTTTCTTAATCGAGTTCTTTTGTAAACATGAATAGAAAAATAATGCTTTAACTTCAATTTTCCATTTCTATCTGCTACATAGTTTAAATTCCCTTCACGGCACTTTGTTTTGTTTCGCCATTGCGTAATTGTGCAACAAATTCGATGCATCCACCATAAGTGCAGCAAAAACTCCAGGGTGCATCTACTAAGAAATCTCCTTCCCTCTCCCTTCCCTCCATCAGTTTCGCATGTTTTCGTGATCATCAAGCCCTTTGACCCACACAAAACCAAATCAAGAAAAAAAAACGGCAAAATCAAAACGTCACCCACCCCGGGCGAACCTCAGCATCGCTCGGCAGTTCGTAGTGTGATCGCTAATTTCCCGTCGATCGCATGCGAAACCATCCCTTGCGACGACCTGCCGCACGGCAACAGGCATAACACATTGCCCAAGCTCAACATCCTCCCTTTGACACTTGCCCTGCCGCACTGGGTCCCTCCTGTTCGCACTGCGCAGGGTGCTCGAGGCAGCACCCCGCCAAGCAGCTCCATTACGTAAGCTCATCTTCCGCACTCGGAGCATCAATCTCGATGCTAAGCAAGAGTAGGAGCAACTCTGCCCGGGTGGATGCATGTATGGGTCGTACATTAATTCACCATAGGGCTCTCCGGCTGGCTGGTGTGGGCTTCTTAGCGCACCGTTGGACGTCCGAGAGTCGTGGACTCGATCGTTGCGGTGTGGCACAAATGGCAACCCCATCTCGTTAGATCTCTTTAAAGGAACGTGGAGCGGCGAGCGGGATGCAAGTGGAGACTGAGGGATGAACACAAAACAACCAACTCGCTGCTGGGGAGCAACGAAAGCGATCTTACAGAGTGTGCGATGCAGCAACACACGCTGGTGGTAAATTAAATTTTCCCATACACTTACCTCTCGGTACAGTTTTCCTTTGAACGATTGTTTGGAACCGTCCGCAAACAGGCGTCCGACCCCGACCCGTGTGGACCATCATTTTGGACCATCATCTGTGCGGGAGAGGGCGGACGGGGAGTGTGGGGGGGGGGGGTATGGCAGAATGTTAATGCGCTCGCCGGTGCACCTTCTTTATGGGACGGACGGTTCTCGGTTTATGCTAGCGACACACGACCACGGCAAGCCACGCGCTCGGGGCGCGCTATTACATATTGCTTCGCGAGAGTGCTGACCCTTCGTTCCGAAAGGCATCCATGACTCGAAGAAGTGAAGGATACAGAGTGAATGGGGAAGGGGACTGTTCTGGTTGGGCTCTTTTCTAGCGCAAGGAATGGCACTATAACTGTCAAGCGTTCCCACGAGTTCCTGGGTTTTTCGATCTGCTTTGATGCTTTTTTTCTCTCTTCTGCATCGCAATCAATGTTATGCATGCGTTTCGATGTCCGTTGGGAGGTAATGTACCACACCGTGTTACAAATGTTACAGTGTTTTTTTTACTTCAGCGCAAAACAAGTGTTATTTGGACAGTATGTGTTTATGTCTGCAGTTAGTGATGCCATTTACGATTGGCAGAGAACATTTTGGCAAGTTATATTTATAAGACCAAATATTTGATTGAAAAATATGTAATGATCTTTGTACGATATTTTTGTTAGAAAGTTTGAAGCATGAATAAAAAACGCAGATAAAATGATGATTTAATTTATTTTCTTAATTGTGTATTATTTTAAACCACTGCAACACATAAATTGATCTCTTTTCATTTGGTTACGCGATTTCGGAAACCATAACAGGGGTTTTAAGGCTTATGGTCGTTCGCGGAAATTTCGGATAAATTTTATATAAAGTTTTTCGTGTCTGCTAATAATTACCGTACTCGAAGTTTGCCAGATGAGAAGAGAGAAAAAAAAGCCTTTTCGCTCCCTATTTATTGATTCGGTTAGGATCGCATGATCTCCGTTCGTGCAGATCGGAAGGATCCGATCCTTCGATAAGACTGCTCGAATCGAGCAGTCATTTAAAAGAGCCGTTGCTCCAACAGCTTTTATATTAAATAGAAATGGCCTGACTTTATTGCTTCATAAAAATACAAACGCAGCAGATTTCTTCTTTAATTTGTTTAAATCACTACATACGAATATCTTACTGCTGTTATGAGCTTCAGTAAATATTTATAAATGTCAAATGTTTGATGAAAGAAGGTCAGGCTTTGGGTTTAAAGCGTTAGACTGCAGTAAAAACTAGATTTTTTATTACTTCCGTAGTGAGGCCAGGCCGTATGGTTTGTAAAAAAATGATCAAAATCACAAAAAAATATAGTATGAAGAAATTTTTCTTTTATGAACCGATGATAAGATTTAACTTTAAGAAAATCTGCATAAACAGAGCACAAATTACAAAAACTTTTTTTACAAATCTAATACCTATTTAAATGCTGGCCTACTACAATATAGAAAAGCTACAGGTTTTTAGAAGTATAAATAGAGAAAGAGATGTAGAATAGACAAGATTTTAAGGCAGTGACGTTCTGTTTTTTAAGCAAAGTTTAGTAGATTTATTGAATAATTCTTTATAAAACATAACCTATCGAGAGTATTTGTGTTGCAAGTGCTTTAGCCGGATAGATAGTTAATGCATAGAGTGTTCTTTTGGAATATTGTTAACGCATAGCTTACCTTACCTTACGAGTTTAATTAAAATTAATATCCAAATTGCTTAGTGGTAAATTACAACCCTTAAACATCTTGTGAGAAATTATGCTCACCCTCTCATTACCAATCTTATGATGCACCCAATTCTTTTCATAATTCATGTGCCCATTTCTAGCAATAATTAATGAAAATGATAGAGTTTATAAAAATTATTTAAAACACCACCATGCAATCAAAAGAATATTAGCCAGAAAAAAAAAATAGAATAACTAACGTTCCGCTCTCAGCGCGCTGCACGTGGACGTTTCTCACCGAACACGTTAGACTGCAGCGCGCGCACAAGCGACGAACCTGCAAAACATTATTTTCCATCATCAGCGCACAGCGTAAGGGATAATTATGATCATCAGTGGATTTTCCTTTCTTCAATCAAGCCTCGCACACACACACACACGTGCACGTGTTGACTGACTGGCCCACGAGAAGAAGAAAACCATAGTGCACATAATTTCCTAATGCATACAGGCGTGCTGCTGCGCGCACCGCATCAGCGGCACACCGTACCGGTTCAATTACTCATCTTAAAAAATTATACTAATTTCATTTATCCACCTTGAGGTACGGTTTGGCCTTACCGACCGATTAATCAAGCCCAAAATCTGGTACTAACGTTGGCCCGGTACCGGGCGCCGCTGCAGGCAAAACAGTAACGCTGCCGGTCAGCCGACCGCAAAGACTAGTCCGGCGCGCGATAATAACCATCATTGATGAAATTTTATCGAAATTACACATCTTCCGAGCATTGCGGTGGTCTCGTGCAGCTTGCCCCATCGTCATGCGCGTCTCGCAACGGAAGCTCATCGGGTGCCCCCACCGGAGCACTGCATGCAATCTGGCTGGCGAGATTTGAAGGGCTACGATGCGTTTGCGGCTGTTTCCTCAACAATCAATCTTGCCCCGAATCATGGTGATCTTGCACGGCACGATAATCTGGTTTCGGGGCTGAAACACCTCTCGCACAGTGCAAATCAATTGAAGCAACCAAAAAGCCCCTCCAATTTCATTGATGCAAAAATTGGCAAACAAATCGGGTAATGGTGCAGAAAAAAGAGCATTGAGCAGGGGTAGCCTTCGCTGTAACCGCTGTCCACGCTCCGTTCCCATCGTTAGCATTGCAAACAGATCAGGTTTTGCGGAGCTGGAGCGATCTGCTTTCCGCACCGAATTGGGTACGGAGCATTTGGATGGTCGGGCAGAGATTTCACCGGGGCCGCTTTTTTTTGCGGTTGCGGTGCCGCTTGCTGTGCGGCCGTGTGCTTTCACAGCACACATAACGAGCCGCAGCCGTTTGCTAATGTCCGGTAGCCCCAACCCGGCTGGAACTTTCTCCCACGGTATGGCAAAAAGTGGAATGAAACAGTGCACAGCAACAAATCAAGAGCAGAAGAAAAAGAGAACCCGGGGGCATGAAAATGGTTTGAACAAAGCAGCCTCGGAATGGTAGCATCACGGAGGCACTTCCGGTGCCGGAACGTTTGCAAAGATGGATGCGGCTCGGTGCTGCAAGCGCGCGACGGTTAGGGCAGGTGGACTCAATCACGAAGCAGATGAGCACGGTAAGGCTCGTGCGCTGGGTCGCCTCTTTGTCGTGCCAGCGTTCGAAAGTCGCCAATCGGTGGCCGTCGCTGCCAGTTACCGTAGCCCTGCCATTTTCTGTCAATCGGCCTGGGCCGAGGCCGTGCATGAATGGGCTTTTTTTTGCAAAAAGCGGTTCAGACACTTTCCCGGCCAGTGCCGGGTGGTTCCGTTTTTCCGATTTCGTAAGACGGTCTGCGGTGCGTGGAAATTATGCGGATGGTTTAATCGTGCGAATAGGCGGTAAGCGTCGTGCTCATTAGTGCGATGACAGTTGGCGAAAATGGTGAAGACGATCGAACGTTTCGTGTGCTGTTGTTTCCGGTTGTTTGCTTGCGACAGTACGGGCAGTGCAGGGCAGCTTTGTTTGAGAAAGTGTGCGGAAAAAGAGTAGAAAGTCGAGCATTAAATAATATGTGTAGTACATTTTACCTTCAGCAAGAAAGGAGTGATTTGCTAAGGCATTCAATAGGGTTTGTTATTGGGGTTTTGAAACGATTTCTTTAAATCATTTTTTGATTGTTTCATTAAACTTGGATCAAAATAAAAATTACAGATAAAAGCTTTTTAACTGAGCGACTGTCTTTATTTCTTCCTGCCAAAAATAAAAGTTAACCTTGTTTATTATTTTCCCAAAAATACTTCATAAAGGAGCTGAAAACATTGTCCAGAACATTACCATTTCGGTGAACATACTTCACTTGAGCATATTATGAGCATCATATAAAGAGCATTATTATACAAAAAAATGACAGTTATGGTAGTAATTATGAGATTTCAGCAGTGCCTCTTAATAATAATTATCAGATTCAAGAGATGTAAAATGTCACAAGGAAATGCAAATTTTAAGCTACTCATAAAACTTTGTAAACCTCGCTTGTCGTAACATCCTTAGAAGATGAAGGGGATGTTGCGACGGTTCGTAAAAGGCTCTTTCTTTCCCGATCTTATTATTATGAAAAAGAAAACAAACGCTTTTTAAGCTGCCAATACTTTTTATATTTTAATATGACACGCTAAAAAATCACTCGTTTGTCTCGGCATTTGTGGAAAGAGTTATTTGAGGTCATTCCCATCAACCTGATCGGTAGATTTTTGGGCCATTGGTAAAACTTGACACCATAAAGAATGCTGCTCACACTATCATATTGCTACAGCGCTCTTTATCGTAAATTACTGAAGTCCAAATTACGTATTTGAATCGAACGTTAATATTTATTAACAGAATACGTCATTATGTTTCAGTTATGTTTGCTCAATTCAAAAGGGTATTAAACAAAACAATTATAAATGAATAAAGTTGCTAGTGACTGACTAACACAATTTCAATAAAAAAAATAATTAAGCACATTCTTATTATCATCATCATCATCATCACGAACTATTAATGAAGATTTCAGTCTGCTTGAAAAAAAAACGGCAGAAGCAACTAGATGAAATCCACACCGAGCTCCGATAAAGACCTGAGATGATAAAATTGTTTGAATATTTAACTTCTCTCACATCATGCGCAGCGCTTAACTCTAAACCTATGCACGTACTGCATGCGATTGAACTTATACGATTCCCACGCGCACCTTCGGATTTCACTGAAAAATGTCAAGAAGCATCGCACTGTCTCACTACCCGGTGCCCTTTTTATCTCCCACGGGTAATCAATTTCACTTTACCTGTACGACACTGCACAACCTTTTGCACCTTCATTTCGTGCCCCAAAGCGGGGCGTTAATCCAAACCCCCCGGTGAAGGCGAAGCGTGGAGGAATAATATCCTCACGGTTGCATAATTGCCAAGACTGCACCGAATCGCCGTCGGAATCGGATGGACAAATTTCGTGCCGCAAAGATGAGCGAAAAAGAAAAGGCACGCTTCTCGAATTCGAACCGAAATGAAAGTAAAAACGGCCAAGTGCTTCAAGCCTGGACAAGGGGGAGGAGGGGAAAGGGGATGATGTCGTGAGTGTGTGTGGCTTTGTCGTGCAGCGATATGTGTGTGTGTGTGTGTGTGAAGAGGAGCGGAGGAAGGCACAGGCTGCGGACAAAGAGCATGCAGAAGGAATTAAGTGGCAGCATTTGTGTCGGCACATTTTGCGAGATGGAAATGGAAAAGTGAACCGTTTTGCGCCCGTCAGCTTGCAGCTAAGGCTAAAGGTTACTTTCTCCGGCAAAGGGTAACTCTGTGAGAAGGTTCGGTTTGTCCAGGGTCGCAACGGTGGTGGAAGCGAGCGGCGAGCAACTGTACGCTGTGCATCTGCTGCCCCCGGGGGGGGGGGGGGTGAGCTGGGTTGGCGCGGGTTGGTGGGAGTCGATTGAAGGATCCGGTTTTGTGGTTTGGTTCGGGTTTTGAGCTTTAAACTCCGGGCCGGATTAAACCACAGCGCAGGTTGGAAGATGTCGAACACTGACAGCGATACGGGAATCTGATTTTAATATTTAAAATTGCTAGCTAATAAGTTTATTTTAAATCAAGTTATGTTCTTTGAAGGACAGTTGTAATCGTCAAACGTTTTGAAAATTCTCAAAATAAAAATTAAAGAATATCAAAATATCTAAATAAAATTGAACACGAGACAAACGGCAAAAATATTAAAACAAAAATTACATCAAAAAATAATTTAGTGAAAATAAGTGAATCTCAATATGTATCAACCTACGCTTAGACGAAGATGGAGTAACATACATAAAGAAAATCTTTTGAAGACATCACATGTGAGAACCGCTTTTAACCCTCGTATTACAAAAGGTTCATATGTTCCACGATGGGTAGAAACGCTGCATACGCTTCAATGTTCCAAGTTAACAGCTTTGTTGTACAATTCATTCGTAAAACGCTTTAGTTGTAACCGCCCCATGTTCAAGCTCCATTTCCGTCCGGTCCCATCGCACATCACCCGCCACTAGCGCTCGAGGGAGATTTTTAAACGATACGTTTTGTTACTTGAACAAAGCGATTATTTAACACGAATCAACGTGTTTGAAGGCCGTTAGAGGGTATGTTTTATCCAACGAAATGTTTAATGAAATATGGTTTTTGGGATATTGAAAAGGTGTGAATTATGATCGAGAGTTAATTCGTAACAAATGGGAATGTATTTTAAAACAGTCTCACAACAGAAATTTTACGCTTTTTTGAAAGCATTACATCAATCCAATAGCTAAACGTAAACGTAAAGGCATGCCACAAGTAAGAGAAAAGCTGTGCCGGATTATGAATATCATACCTTTAAATCACGCCTGTCAACCAAAAACGGAACTGAATCGATCCGCTCCTGTTGGAACGAGCCTGAACAGTGTACGACAGAGTTGGGGGCAGGTTTTTGGAGTTTGAATTTTTAATTAGATTTCTCTTTGCCATCGTCCAAACCACCAGCCAGCTAGAGCCGGGCATGTCGAAAAGGGAGAGTGGGAGAACGAAAATGGGTATTGATTTCCATATTCGTGTCGAATAATTTATATTTTTGCACACAGTCGCTGCTCGGTACTGTTTAGACCGTTTGGGTGAATTGAATTGACGATCGTGAGTGAGTAGGGGTTGCATTGTTTCAATTCAAATCCTCTGGAACATTATTCAAACAAGGTAAGATATTTGGCAATCGACGTGAGGTTTGCAACGAATGGAATTCCTTTCCAGGTGGGCGATGTCTCACATGTCTGCATGCAGTGCGAACACAACAAACGATCTTTCCTCATCGTTTAGCCCAGATATGGGACGAATCGAATTTTTAGAATATCGTTTCACTAACAAAGCTTCTGCTGATGAAAAAAAAAAATAGCTGCATCATGCTAGAATTGCTTCATGTTTGAAATAGCTACTGGTTATGAGGAGTTATTGCCACCGATCATTTGATCGTTTCTCCAGACATATTAGTAACGCCTCAAGACACCCTCTTTATAGGCCAATCATAATTATTAACCTACAGCTTGTATGGCGCTCTACAACCCCATTTTAAATCAAACCAGTTACCAAACAGGCGGTAGTAGCATCAATCATATTTCCCTGCAAAGACCAACCCTCGCAGCTCGCTGATCAACCCGATCAAAGGCTGCTTTGTTTGACTCACGTTCATTAGGATGTTGATGATCGGGTCGCCTTTCTTAACCTTTCCCTCGTTTAGGAAGCCCCAAGCAGTGCACAACGCGGTCGTCGACATAATTAGGGTGATCCATTGTTGGAACACAACCCATCCGACATTACGTTACTGTTCAATCTCCTCGAAATCCATCACTCATCCGTGTTAGTGGTTTTGCAAAAAGAAAAAACCTCCAGAAATTCAACAGCTCTGCCAAAATCGAAGCCCACACTCTTGTTTCACTTTCACTGACTGATCATTACAGTGTGGTCAGCTAGATCCTTTCTTTTCGGCAGCGACAGGACAAAGCTGCTGCCCCAAGTTGGCACACAGATGACTAAACAAAGAGATGGCAACTACAATGACGAAGCTCCAAACCATTGCAGCAGATCTGGTGGAGCTGTGATTAACAAACGATTACCGGCTCGGCTGCTTGTGTCGGTGTGCGTAAATGTGGTTTTTGTTTAATTTATGGAAGCAAGTTGCGTGGTGGGCCGGCGGGTTTGACCGAGTTGAAGCTTGCATAACGACGAACCGTGTCCTCTTTAAGCGAACCAATCAGCCGTAGCGATATGTGCGGACGTTCGTATCACTGGACATGGGCACACGCCCATGTTGGGGGGAGAATCATCAAATATGTAATTGGAATCAAAATGGGGTAAACGTCCTTGGCAGGTGACGGTGTTAGGTGTTTGTGGCTGTAAAAGAAGTTACTGCAGGTGCGCTCTTTAAGTTATTACTTAGCATGAAAAAAGGCATTGGAGACGTGCAGACATTTTCTGAAGAAGTCTCATGTAAGATCTAATAGCATTGGGCCACCAAAGGAACATAGAAACCATACTGCATACCGGTATTGATAACGTCACTAATAAGACTCCGTGTACTCACGACCTGCACGAAACGCAATGCGGCTCCAGCCGCGTGCAATGCCCATCTATGTTCTAGGGCTTGTATCTATCCATGCCATCACCATCTCCGTTTCGTGACCATCAGTGTTCAATAGACGGAATATGGCACCCTAGCCTTAAGATATTGGGAAGTTTCAAGACAAACGCAGCAATGAATATGCAGTCAAAGACCATCTAGCCCGTTTGTGACACTGACTTCGTTTGTTTTTTTTTCGAACATTCGGTTAAACCAATTCCGCTGACTTACATCAAACACTTGAAGATGTATCCGTCTGTGACAACGTTCGCGCAAGTGCGATTGTTTGAGAAGCGACACGTTTGCGTCGCTTCACCACCTTACCGTAATGGCTGTCCCGAAGTGCGGTGAGCAGCCGTAAAAGGAATGTTGTCGCCGCGTGCTGGCACGGTACGTGGAGTTCAATTCGCATCGGTAATACATATTCATAACAGCTTTATCCTTCACCGTACCGGTCCTTCATAAATCATGTACTCGAATTTCTTCCTCCACCGTGGCCTCCAATCGGCCGGTGTTGATGAAGTTGACACAACGCTCGGTGAAGATGCGCCAAAAGGGACGCTCGTATCGACGTCCAGCGTTTGCCCTCCGTCCCGAGCTGTGCTGTGCGGGATGGGAGAATTATCTCGTCAACGGATGTGCCCGCTCGAGCATCCTCTTCGCGTCCACGGAGAGGTCGCGCGATTCAATGATAATTGTCCGGTCGCGTCCGGTCTTCCTGTCGCTGCTGGGAAAGATTCAACGATTGATTGCCACCTCAGACATTCCTCCCCCATCGGGAGGGGGTGAATTGTGCAGAGAGGCGTGCCCGTCCGCAGATGAAGATGGCCCTAGCGGATGGCCCTGGGTGACTGACGGTGCCGGGTCGGAAGAGTTTTTTTTTGCAAAGGTGTCTCACTACCGGGGCGTATGATAATGACGCTTCTCCCGAGTGTATATGTGACCGTGAGGCAAGATGACAGAACAGGGCGTAAGTAATTGTAAGACGGAGGTGAGTTAAAGGTTACGCTGCGAGTGGAGCCTACGCATGAATGAAATTTAGTTTAAAGAGGTTTATTAAGCTAACTTAACCAAACAGTTGTACATTTTTTATCTTTGTGCGTACTTTTGGAGTTCAATGGAATGGTTTTGATGCTGTTTTGAAGTTATTTTACGAATGCAGTTAAGCTATTTGTATCCATTTTCTTGCCTATTTTTGCGTATTCGGAACGTGACGGAACAAGTTTCTATGCGGACAGAAAAATAACGAATCTAGTTATATGTTTAAGTAATATAAGTGATCATTTAGAGATAAGTATATTTGTTGGGTGAGGTCCTCCTACTAAAGAAACATACAGTTTCATACATAGAGTAAACACAATAAGTTTTAAAAAGCTGTGTTTTTTTTTATTCAATTCAAAATGAGGCATGATGTCACCAAATTGTTGAATTCTATGGATTTAGCTAATGAAGAATTATAAAAGGAAAAAAAGCAAAAACAAGTTCGAGAAAGTTAATGAGTTATGAACAAATAAATCCATTGTATTAATTTCATATTTGGTTCATTTAAAAGTGTTGTTTTACTTTCAATCTTGACGCAATTTCTTTATAATTTTGATTTTTAGATAGAATTGTTTACGGTTTTTCAATACATTACGTTTAGCTTTATTAAATGGAGCTGCTTACAAAAGGTTGTAATAAATATTTCATATTTTAATTGCATATAATTGAAACAATAGGGCATGACCGCTGCAACCAACATAAAATAATTTAAAAAAAAAAAAAAACATTATACAGTAGAGCGTCGATTATCCTGGGTGTCTAGTCGACTTTCATAGATAATCGGCCCGTGTTAGTATAAAAGCTTATATTTATAAACTTAGTATGGATATTATAGAGATGAGTTAATTATAAATTCGATTGCATATCTTATTATCATAAAGGGGTTTAAAATCACTTATCTAACCTTAAATATATAAAAATATCGATTAATTTGCCTTAACACTAAGGAGTGGTTTTTGCCTAAACTTGATTCAACCGTATGGTAGGTAATGGGCATTTTTCTTCAAGAGCTGTGAAATTGTTGGGTCACGGATAATCCGCTTCCCCAGTTAATCAGCCCCCGGATAATCGACGATTTATTGAAGTTTTGAAAAGACAATAGATATAAATAAATATCATGAATGGAAAATCGTCATTACTGGAAGAACTTCCCAAACGGCTGTGTTAGAAATTGTGTTAAACCATTGCGAATTGAAACCATTACAAAAATCACAGGACTTTAATCTCCTAAAACATCTTCAACACCTTAAATGAAAGAAAAACTGCATTAGCAACATACCATTTCATGATTTTTTGCTCCCAGAAAAGCTACCGTTCAGTAACAAAAATTATCTGATTCTTAATCAACTTCTCATCACGGACTTGATAGACGTTTGTGCTGCTGCCAGTGTTAAAGCAATAATTCACCAAACCGACATAATGGATTCGCCTATCGTCTGCCACCGATCTGAAACGGTTGCAGAAAATTCATATTGCACGCCGCTCTCCTTCGCCTGAGCTGCTGACCCACAAGCGAATCGGTTTAATAAGTATCCCTTAAAATGTAACCTAAACACTGTGATGCAAGCGATCGCTTCAATCAACACCGCCGAACAAAAAAAAAAAAGACATAACCTTCCCTCGAGGTGATCGAAATCTCTCGCACGATCGACGCCTTTTAAGCGTCCGCCTCATCCCGCATCCGCCCCGCACACTCTTTTGGCAGTTCAAAGGTGATGCGCGTGTGGAAAATGGAAACATGAAAAACGGTGATGTTTTCCACCGTGCCACCGCTCGCGTAGATTGGTACAACCCTTTCGCTTCCCTGTTTTCGAGGGGGGGGGGGAGGGGTGGGTTTGGCCAAACGCTGGAAGCCACGAATAATTACGCGCCTAAATATGATGCCGCTGATGGTGATGGCGGATTGTGCAAGCGTTTGGGGCAAAACGGGTCGCGCAAAAACATCACGCACAGCACTAAAACAGACAGCAGGGAATCACGGTGCGGTAGAAGGAAAGATAAATGTTCCAATAACATTCCTCCTTCCATAATCTATCACAATCGCTAGCATGGCCAGAGGCTGCCGGTGTTGGCTGTCCGGTGGTGGTGATGGCCTCCGGGGAGGAAAATATTTTTGGCAGGAAAAGGTGCTGAAGGCCGGCGAGCGTCCGCGTCCACGTTTGCAGCAAATCTAAAGCAGATTATATCGGCGTGTCCATCCCAGCTGCGGGTTGCCTAAATTGTAGTGCCTCAGCCAAGGAGGGGGGAGGGTGCGTGTAACTTGCGGCAGACAATCAAGTCGCTGATTTATCGCGATTGTGCCGAAAGAAAAGCCCGGGGAATGGTTTCGGTTTTTTTTTTCTTTTTCTGGCTGGGAAACGGGCGGTTTGCTGCTTTGTGGGTAGCTATCGCGCAAGACCTCTGACCCACCCGAGCCAGCCTTAATTGTTGCTTAGGCATGGAGCTTTACATACCGCAAGAGGAGCGAAAAAAAAAACTTTATTCACGAATTGATGATGATGCTGCCGGTGGAACGAATTGTCCAAACCGCGCGAGTGTACACTTCAGCACCATCACTTAAGGCACGTAAGACAATTGACTTGAAAGTACCCGAAAAACAAAATCAACAACCAGTTGCACCAGAAAGGTAGTACACACATTCCTTTCCACGGCCACGGGTTTAACACTCACGGGGCGTCAAGCTGCCGAGGAAGCTTCTCCAACAAAAAAAAAAGCAAACAAACGCGCTGATATAACAACATCACTACTGCTGCAGTAAGATAAGCCGAACACTCCGAACAAAAAAAAACAGCCCTCCCCAAAACAACCGGTGTGAAAGTGAAAGGAAGCGGAAAAGTGTGCTCGAACCGTGCGAGGTGCGAGACTAAACTTCACGTCCGCAAGCGTGAAGATACAAACTGCCCCTGGGTCGTCCGGACGGCTGAGCACGATTATGATAATAACGCAATTTTTCGGTCCACCCAAAGTGGTCACCCGACGGAGCCAGGCGGTAAGCGCAACCATCAGCGGCAATCGCGCTGGGCATGCTTGAAGAAGGTGGCCTCTAAGTGGTAATCATGCGAGGAAATGGAAAAGCTGTTACCATACCATATCGAAGCAATGGGCGTCTGAAGCGCGGTACCGTTGTTCGTGCGCGGTGGCGTTAAGGTGTAATCGTCAGCTTACCTGCAATTGGAGTGTAAAGGAAAACAGTGCAATTAGAATATGTGTGTCTGCTCGGCGTGTTGCTTGGTAGTGTAATTTAGCTGTAGCAGCACGAAGCAAATGGCTTCATTTTCGGGCTCGGTAGGCTTAAGGTGCACATTTGTGGTTTTACATTGTCTGAGATGGATGAGCGTTACGGGTGGAAGGGTTGCTAGTAACAAAGGGCAGAAGTGATTTGTTTGCTCTGATCGGGGGTAAGATCAATCGTGACATAAATCTGAGCTGATGGGACGAAAATTAGATTTTTTTTTGTTGAAGTGGTAAAGCAACACTTAAACACAATGGTTAGACGAAAAATGTGCTTATGTTATTGAAAAATATGTATTTACCCAAGGAGAACTACTATCAAAAACATTCTATAAAAATTAACTTTGTTTTAAAATATTCTTTATAACAATACATCGTAAAAATAAATTTAAATAAAGTTATAGTAGGTAGTTTTATTCAAGCACCTATAGTATCAAGATTGACGACGTGTGACTCAAGTCCATGAAAGGAAGATATGGACGATGGTAGTTCATTAGAGCTATACTACTGTCTCCTGATGCTTTTGCTGAGGAATTTCATACTGTCATAAAATTCTATTTGGCTTGTTAAGCCTTGCCAACAGATCTGGGGAGTCATAAATGTTCATTCAATGATAATTGGTAGTCAAAACTATAAAGCAAAATTTATAGTTTTTTATAATAGAAACGAGCTGTTTTATTGGATTTGTAAATAAATAAATAATTAAGTTATAGAAACGTGTTTCAATTAAATAAAAATTTAATGAATAAGAAATCAAAAGGATGTAACATGTTAAAAAGGTTTTAAAAATGAAGGAAAACTCAAATACATTTTGCAGAAGGCTTTCTTAAGGCTTAAAATAAACTTTGTTTCAAGCCTTCCCCACTTAACCAAGAGCACTTTTCTAAGCAAATTAAAGCACTGGTCCTCATCAATCAGATAGGTTCCACTCCTAATCCTCTACTTAGTTGCGAATGATACATCGCCACCAAGCCTTAAGCCAATCGGCAAGCGGCCGCTGTTAGGGCGTTGGTTTCTGTGCAAAGACAACCAGATTATGAATGTACAATGGTGACTCTCACGCTGAAACCGACCGTTGCATGATGATCGTGATCGAATTGTAGCGTTTGCAATTAACAAGATCAATCATCGATGGTGCCAGCGTTGTCAGCGCGCGGGTTCGTTTGAAACCAACCCTGAACGGCCGAACGATTGCGTCAGCATTATTTCATTTTGCATCACTTCTAATGAAGCGGAAGCAGCAGAGAACTGCACTTGCAGGTCAGCCCAGTGGCGATGCATTTCACTTCTTCCCCCAGCAATGTAAGGCCATCAACAGTGCCACTTTGTTGGGGGTTGGCTTTGTGCATGGGCGAAACGCGAAAAGGGCAATCGTGAGAACCTAGGTGTGATCGTGTTGATCACAATTAACAGCCTCATACGATTATCACGATTCTGGGAATGCCGACCGGGCCGTGTGAGTGTAGTGCCATGTTTGCTACACGATCTTCAGCAACCCGTAATGCGGTACGGCGATCAGGGTTCGCATGGGGGCAAGAATCTGCGACAATTGATCTTTGAGTGACATTTTATCTAGTCCAGACCTGTACAAATATCAAACCTGCGCGCTCGCACCCAGTGGCATTTTTCTGTTTTATGAGCTAATTAAACGGAAATCTCTACCGTCCTCTGACCAGAGCCAGGGCTAGATGGTCGCTTGGTGGGAGAGAGAGAGAGAGAAAAATGTTAGAAGCCCGCGATGCTAGGCTGAGATCATGTCTTTAGACTATCCGTCGGCGCTGGCCCGCGCGCATTCCGGTGCTGTGCATTTGAGGAGGCGTTAAAATTTATGACTGTAATGGGACGTCCTTGGCCGGATCGTAACATTCCACCAGGTGGTGCTCAATTACCGAAGGCTTAGGCCGTGCTGCTTTCGAATGCGCACTCACAACACGCTGATGAATATTCCAGTGATGTTTATTTACATCTTGCCTACATCTTTGCATCGCTGCGTGAATGTTATCGCTTCGTCTTGGTAGCGACAGCCTCACCGCGGGCAGACGCTTTCGTTTTGAGCAGTCTACCAATGGCTAGGCGTACAGATGGCCGTTAGATGTACATTTCATACCGCACACACTACGCGTGCAAGTTCCATCAGATAGCAGAGCCTCAAAGGCTCTAATGCATAGTGGGTATTTTGCGAAAGATTTCTGGATAAAATTGTTTGGAGATAGGTTGATTTCAAAGTAGTTTTTCTTGCAATATTTTATAATTTTTATCATAAAAAGTATATTTTATAAACATACCACAACGATGTTTAGGCAATGATATTTTTGTTAGTTATCTGAAGAAGACAAGACATTCATTAAAATAATTTTGATTTTTTTAACACCTTTTCGAGCAAGTATTCTAAACATTCTTACTTATCTATTCGAATCATTTTAACAGACTCCTTCTTCTTCTTCTTCGGTGGCACAACAAACAGACTCCTGGTTGTATGTTAGTCTGAGCTTACTAATAGGGCTTTATACTTTCAATATCTACACACACTAGCTTGATTTAAATAATTACTCCAAACCTTGTTAGCAGAGGCCCAGATGTAGCTTTCAGTCTTTCAATGCATACAAATTTTAAACGATTTAATTTTGAGGAGATGTCAAGAATCTAATTCATTCAATTCACTAATCATTCAATGGTGACAACAGTAAGAAAACTTTTATTTTTTTCTTCACAATGAAAAATGTATCAATGTTTTCGTATTATTCTTTCGATTTCGGACCTTGACCACCCAAATTTTTCGTATCTTTGAAGACTAGTTCATATTATTTTGGATCTAAGTTTGGCTGTGCAGATCTCATTTAATAAGGGTTAAATAACGGCGATCATGTTTTGTATTTTTTTGGTATATTTTTCTGCCATTTGACCATTGTGCATCGGTAGAGGGTCCAGCTTACGGTTGCCGGTTTGCAGCTGCGCTTGGACGATGGTAATTTATTGGCATCCAATCACAGTTATGTTAAGCCTTTGAGAATGTAAGGAATGGGGACTTCATTGTCACCGAGGTACTGAGATATTTAGAGAAAACTACAAATTGGTTTAACTTGTGTCGAGAAGTGGTAAAATAAAAATTCATAAAAAATCGGACTAAATGTAGCCTTCAGTAGAGAGAGGTGCCAAAACTGATTCCTTGACTTCATTGCTGCAAAGGGGCTACTATTTAACCTGCTGCACATTAAGGTCAAACATTTTCGTCATAGAAATTTACTTTAAAACATTGCCCACTTGCAGACCAGCCCGTACGCTTGCATAATTGATTTTATCCATCGAAAGGTCTCCATAGACCGAGTGTGTGAGCTGGCCGGCCGCCGGAGGCCGCTAAACAATTCGTCACCTGGAGGACACACCGGTGTGGAAGGTCTCGCCGAAGACGCGAACCGTTTTGGACATCAGGCACACATTTAAAACCCGCCAGCACTGCTCTTTAACGACGACCAGCGTGCGCAACGACCAAAACGAAATGGGCTCTGGTGGAGGTGTTGCTTGATTTGCCTGCGGGCAGTGATCGTCGCCCGTGCGATGCACAAACAATGCGGCCCAAAAGCTACGATCCGTTACGAGCGAATCGATCGATTTGTGCTGAAACTGTGAACGCGTGAATTCTAAAGCATTGCACCTGAGCGGCTCCGACATAGTTCTAGCAGACCAAGGTGATCTCGTTGTGCGAAACGGTAAACAGATGGAAACCCGCTGGACGAATGCCGCTAATTGCCGCCGGGGATACGCCGTGTCTGGTGCGGTTATTTGGACTTTGCTTTGCGTTGCGATTGACGGGAAAATTGTCTAGCAGTAGCTGCTGGTACGGTGAGCCACCGAGGCAGAGACGCTGCATTAGCCGGCACAACAGATAAAAGCGTTCACTGTGCGAGGCTATCTGCAAATGAAAAAGGTCACCAACGGATCAACTATTTAAGCGGCGGCCTAATTGAATTGCGGCTCTGGATCTGCTTCTACCCAGTTGGTCTCTTTGGATCTTATTAACTCTAATTCCAATAATTAGCTACCTCCTTCGAACGTTCGAAGATCGAATGCAGGCAGCCGATGCATGCCTGCCGATTGGCAGACGGCCTCATTTGGATAAATTGCAACCGTTTTGTTCTGTGTGCTACCGGTTGCCCAACGCGAAAGGAATTAAAACTTTAACAAGACTGTGATTTTGAGAGCAGCCACTTGAGTACCGTTCTTTAGCTACTGAGGAGAAAGAAATTTAAGCCCTCTAATGTGGCACAGCCTGAAGCCGTTAATGTTTTCGTTTCACCCAGCGGACAGATCTCCAGTGTTTGTGTCCGTAAATGGTTAATCAAACTGTTTACGGAACATGGGAGAATGAAAGACGGCCGAAAGGTACGTGCAAAGAGCGCTGCTAAGGGCACAACCATGGCACTCCACCAGTAATTAGATGTAAATGAGGCGAAATTGAACACCCCATCCCGGGGGAGGGTGAGAGGCAGTGATTAGAGCACAGCACTATAATTATAAAATGTTTAGTATCGAGGTAAATTTCTCAGGGAATGGAGATTTTTTTTTTAAATTTTGTTTTACGATGCATCAACATTGTTTGACTGTTTGTTTTAACTTATGGTGATTTACGTGTTAAATTGACGCTCTTTTCATGAATATGTGACGTTGAGGAAAATATTGATGAAAGAGCGAAATGAGAATGAAATAAACAATTGAATGCACGTTAAGACCTCTTTAAATAAGTCAAAAGCTACGGAGGATTCAAAAAAATAAGTCACTTTTGGAGAAAAGATTTCAGAAAGTGAAAATAAGACTAAAACTTTTATATATAAGATTGAAATTTTATGCAGATAATAAAATACAGAAGGGAAATGATGTACAAAATTAACCCAAAACTCTCCTCACACCAATTTTATTCTAAAAAAAAATTGTGTCTTCAAAATCTGGATTATATTTTTTTATAAAATAGTTATTGGAACATTTTCATTTTGTTTGCTGCAGATCCATAATTATCAAAGAAATAAAGTCACACATATAAATATTGCTAAAATCTGAAGAGTTTAACAGCAATATTTATTGAAGCTACGACGAACAACTATCAGATGTATCGTCTGCGTTCGATTTTCAATCCCAAAACCCCGATCAGAAGCCCCTTCTTTGCCTAGCTCGTTCACATGATTTGCCAGAATGATGTCTTAATCTTCATCTACGATCCGAATCAACTCAATACATTAACGACTCGCTAGACAACTCGTTTGCCTAGTTTTGTTTTTTTGCAAAACAACAGATCATTACACTCCAAAAACCCCAAAAACCACACCCACCGAAGCTATTTTCCCTGCTCGTTGCTGCCAGCGAACGTACCATCCATCCCATCCGATGCTTATCGACTCACCTCACACCGATTCTCGTGCGGCACGGCCTGGTTATGCAACGTACGCCATCTCCGGCGAGCGGTGCAACCTGCTCGATAGACATAAATTAAGAACGGCACCGCGCGGTAACAAAACACCGAATTAAAATCCATTGTCCACGGGTGTCTCAGACGACAGGGCGCACAGTGTTTGTGCAATATGCGCACACAGCCACACACTGGGCCAGCCACCAGCCAGAATCGAAGGTGTGTCTAAGCGCAGGGCTGGGTACCGCTGGGCTCGAAGATTCGTTGCCACTGCACAACCTGCCCGGTGCGATGTCGCTCTCAGGACGGTGCAGTGTACGGGACGACTGGTTGCACCATTCTAGACCACTCCAAGCTCGATCGATCATTCCCGTGTCTCGTCACCCGGGCCGCAGAAGTGTACACTGGAGTGCAATGAGTTTGTTGTTGGTTTTGCGAAACATTAATTGAATCTGGTGGCTGGTTGGGCTGGCTGATCGTACGCCATCCCTCCCGAAGCACCAGAAGAAACCCTCATCCCCATCATCCGTTCATAACACAATAATTTCACCAAACCTGTGTGTGAGAAGCACGAACGCGCGCAACAGGCTGCAGCAGGCTAGTGCGATCGTGCTTTCCGACTTAATTATGTCTTGTGCGATTTGCGATGCGGCAAAACCTGGGATGAAGATGCCGGGCACAATATGCAGGCGAAGCTGTTGTGCCCAAGCTAGGCGGCCTTCAGCTTGCAATCGTTAGAGCATTGTCTTTGCTGGACGTTGCTTATTTCGTTTTAATTGCACTGACCCCAATAGATGTACTGGCAGGCGAGCGTTATCTCGAGTGAAAGGAAGCGACCCATCTCGGTTGGCAGAGAACGTTCTGCTGTGAATCGTTCGACATTAAAAAACACATTTGAAGTGACCTACAAAAGTGGCCAAATTTGCGTAAAAATCCATTTACACCATAGCAAGAAGGTCTTCAGGGGTCTAACCGAACACTGCACGAAAAAACAATCAACCCACATTTTCGTCTTGAGGGACCGCTTGGGATCCGCTTCCCGCTTGAAGACCCGCGAACCGTACCGAGTCATCCATGAATTATGTAAGGGATTTTATAATGGATCATATATGTTTTATGCCTGTGGCGGGCTGCCCATCGAATAATGGAAACAAAAAGGTGCAAGACGGACGTGTGATGTGTGAGGCGTGATGCACGCTGCCACACGGTCGCGTCCATACGCGTCCGTCGCGTGCGCCATTGACACTTCCGCAACGTGTGCCAACTGCGGACCGTCTTTGGAGTTAGTGTCGGTGGCAAGGGGGACTCCGCTGGTATCCCATTCTTGGGATCTCGTGCGGCGGGGAGCGGTTGTCTAGTGACGAAATCGAAGAGAAATACCCGTTATGCAACGATTGCCGTTTCTGCCCAGGCGGATGCCTTTTTTGCATCGACCGGTCGGCGAAGGTTTTTCGAGAGGGAAGGGTCTTTGAAAGCCTTTTTCGGACACATGATAAGGTTGGTGGGGTGGGTTGGCAGGGATGCTTACATATGGCCGTTAGCGTCTTCGTTAGGCGGATTCATGGCTTGGTTGAGTAGCGAGTGGCAGTGGGATGCAATTCAAAAGCCTGTCAAGGTTTTGGTAGATGAAAATGAAGTCTTTTCTTTCCAAAGCTTTATTCATGTTGTTTTGTAGAAGTGATAATGTTGGATTGTTTAAGTCAAAGTTTTGATATATCGAAAATGGTATGACCACAAGTCATAACAGATGATGACCTTGATACTATAGATCAGTTTGATTACTTGCCTTTAGTATCTAGTAATTGTTAACTTCATTTTCTTGCTCTTCCATCATATCAGTTGGAAGAGACAGAATAACAAAGAGTTAATAAAAGTTAACGATTTGATAAATTTGTAACATTGTCATTATTATCAAATATTCAAAGATCGAAGATTATCCTAAGACTTTCGATTGTTTTATATTTTCTGAATCTTCACAGCAAAGTCGTTTTTCTTGAAGTTAATTGTTTTTAATAGATATAAAAACTCTCGAATGTGGGCCGTCAATGCCAATTGCCTGGTGGCCATTTCCTTTTCTCAGTTCTTCCATCCTAGATATACTCGGACATTTCATTCCTCATACATCATAAATCTATGATGCTGACAAAATTCAAAGTACTGTCCCAAAATGATCGTAACGAGGTACCTTGTTTATCCACCACGTGGCATTAGAAGTTCCACTTCGGCTCTGTTAGAAGGCATCAGGCAATAGTGAGGGCCTGTTTCTTTCATGATATTAAAATCTATGATACAAAAATACATCTTTTAGTATTCAGGGTGAAAATTCTTTTTGAAAATTGTTTGAGAAAATTCTAGTTTCTTCTTTTATGGAGCATAGTTAGACATGAAACTGTCCTGGTAAATTATTGGTAACATGTTATAGAATTATAAATGGCCCTCCTTATTAACGTTAAACAAATTTGCTACAAAAAAAACTTACGTAGTCTGATGTTTAAAATGTTGAGAACGTTAGATTGTATTTATACACTTAGAATAACGGAATGGATGAAATATTGAAATTGCTTGACTGCATGACTAGATTGCATGACTCAACTACGAACTCGTTCGTCATTAGAATATTATTCAAAAGCATGAGCAATTCCTGTTGGAACTCCCAGTGAAACGATTCTCCCGTGGACAAACAACTCATATCCGGTCAACCAATCAATACAGCCCGTGGGAAAAACTGAATCCGTTCTCGTAAAAACTCCCTACCTGTTTAATTTTTAGAATGCACCGCTAAACTCGTTTCCATCCAACATCACTGCAAACCTTCCAACCACACCAAAGGGTCACCCTCGGCGATAGGATCACCGGGCACCGGCACACTGGCACAAGAGGGTGAGGTCGAATTAATTGAATCAGCAAAAGCAATGGACGGGCTAACCTCACCACCCTGCAACGTTTATCCTCCTCGAGGCAGAATATTAGATTTCCAGTCGATCGGTGCTCACGACCGGACCGGACAACACTCCTCTGCCGCTGTGCGCCTCTGCGAAAAGATGGAAACAACATTCACTTGTTTCTTTGCGCACCGTTTAGGCACCGGTGCACCAGAGATTCGGATTCGATCGGCGCACTGCACACCGGCCGCCGGTGGGTCAGATTCACTTTCATCTGGAGTGGGCTGCTCCCATCGCTCGGTGGGTCGAAGATTTATTGATCCTCCCGGAGAGCGGCGATATTCAATTATGAATCGAGTTTAATAACGGTTGATTAGGGGGTGGTAGCGTGCGGTTCTGTGCAATTCACCACCTTATTACCGCACTGGCGGATCTGTACACAAACAAAAAGCTGCAAGCGAATCGCACCTGCACAAGAACAATAAAAGCCGTTCCGTTGATATTCTTGCACCGAGCAGGGCTCACCAGGATGTCACAGAAATGTCGAGGCAATTAGAATTTATCGCTTCAACCACTACCGTACTGGATCTATAAACAAGGGTTAGATGCGACGCGAGCGTGCCTTTCACATAGTCCAGTAGCTCGCCTTTATGACTGCATGTTTGCAAAATCAAATTTTAGCACTGACCATTCGCAGGTGGTTATGGCTCGAGCGAAAGATGACGCAAAAGCAAGTGTTTGATAAGTGTTTGCAAAGTGAAGAGTGCACAAAGTCTTAATCGCTCTGTAGCGCCGAGTGGTGTGTGCTTGCATTTTATTGCAATCGATAATGATTACAGATGATGGTGGATGAGAAGGTAAAAGGTGCTATAGAAATTCACAAATTGAAAGGCTACCTATCAAACCATCAGTCCATTCAGTTCATTGCAATGATTGTTTAAAGCTCGCGGACATGTATTTCAATAAGAGATCCTCAAGACATCATTATTGCATGTTTATTAGAGCCAAGCAAGAGATCGATAAAAGACGCTCAGCACAGCGGTGCGTCATTAATCTTTCCCCACGACGAACAACTCTGTTATGCATGTATAAACATATCGCAAACCATCACAGCTGACAAAAGAACTCACTCAAGGGGAACGGTTTCGAACGAGAAAAGGTGTACCAAGCGGTTCCGGAAGTATGTGCACGTCTTTTAGCGATAGGTGTTGTACACCACGGATGGCTTCATTTGCAATTGCTTGTTTCATGTTCCAGTTCAATTACGGTACAGCTTGAGGCGCTCGTTAACGGCCGATTGACATGAAGTGGGTATGTAAGGGGTAGTAATTTAGGGTTCGCTTAAAACTTTGCGGGATGTTTACTTTTGTACAAATTCTTTCCCTGTTATGGAAATGAGGAAGTAAGGTAGTTTGTTTAAGAAGGAAAAAGGATTGCTTCAATCTTGCCGTTTATACAAAATGTTTTTGCTTTCTTTTAGCATTCGATAATATGATAGGATAAGAGTCCCTCATGGACTCCATATGGACGTTATATAGTCTCTAAGAGCATAACAAAGAAGCCATAACTGGGCCGACCTGTATTGTCGTTAATTTAAAGCTGTAACAGAATAACAGATGCCAGAATTTTTTACCTGTAACAGAATAACAGATGCCAGATTTCTTAGCTTTAAAACCTTGAGACATAGAGACACACTTACTTTATATTGTGGTGATAGACAGAACCGTGTAGCATTGCAAATAGATACTGCTACATACTCTTTTTATTATTTTCATTTGGAACTGACAAGAAACAGATTTTATCGTTTAAATAGAGTTTTTCCAAGTTTTTCATACTTGTAAGTTGGTTAGGTGTGCGTGGTAATTGTTATAAGAGAGAGACTACGATCTCGGCATGCTTTCCCTAAATGTCCACAAATGGCGCTAGTAAAAAATAAGCTTACATTAGTTACTATCGCTCCATGTCCACTGGTTTTAATATCTTTACTGTAAAATTCTTATAATTAAATTATTATTAAATAATACATTACACTTCAAACTGCTCGTTTTGTATAACCTGTACTCAAAAATCTTAAAAGTTGGGCATGGGACATGGGTTATTTCTTAACTAAAAATGATTTTCGAAACAATACTCTCCATATTGGTTCATCCTCTCTACATCATGTAAACTCTTTGCCTCTATCAGTATATCATTTCGTTTAAAAATTATGTTGAAAGTGACTGAATCAACCACCTGTGAACGCAAACCGATAAGAAATAATATAGCTGAATCATTGTGTCTGATAGTTAACACCTTCCACCCAGAGCGCATTCCAACGGATCGACTTGATGGCCCACCACCCGACCAAACACCATTAACCGATGTCAGCACGGATTGCAAAGAGTGTGCACAAAAGGCGGGCGTGAGCGAGTACGATACGAAACCGTTCCGATCGGTTCATAACGACACGTTAATTGCACGGAATTGCTTTGCAACTGTCGCAACCACCCAAGCCCCCGACCGGAGTGCTGTTTGTATCGTCCGAGGGATTTATTTAATTTTTAAGTCAACCCACATTATTACCTTCCCAGCCACCGTCTTACCATGTGCTTCTTTATCTGCACTCTTGCGATCATTTTGCGACCACCGACTACGGCTTCACGGGGTTGGGCATTTGTGCTGTGTCGAAGGAAATTGTCTAGCCCATTCCGTTTTTTTTTTCGCTCATCAGATGTGAAGCAATGTGTGAGTTTTTAGTTTTATTGTACCGTGCTGCACAAATCAACCATTTCATCGTTGCAAATGGTCACAAAGCGGGAGAGCGACAAGCAGAGCAAAAAAACCGGGGCACTGTGAAACAAACACACCGCTAGCCCATTGGCATTTAAATTGTATCTTTTAATGAACTCTTTCCACCAGGGCTGCCTCTGCCCGATCGCAAGAAGCACGTGCCCTTGCCGGGCCACGTAGGAAAAGTGTCCAATCGGCAGTAGTTACATCGGCTCTGCTCTCTATTACGCCATACCTTTTTGCTGCAGTGACTGCTGGGATGGATGGATTATGCTCGGTGTGATGCAATGTTTAGCATTTTTGGTACCAAATTCCATTTGCTTCTATATAGGAAAAAGGTCTTTCCTTAACGAAGTTTTAGAACCAATGGAGCCGATCGGTGGTACATCCAAGCCGTTTTCCACATAATGTCGCTAGTCGCCGCCAGAGCTTGGATAATCTACCGGAAAAAATCGCACACCGTCATCAAATCGGCCCACCAGGCTGTGCTTAGTGAAAGTGAATACCGACCATGCGTTACTGGTGCGGGAGAAGACTGCACTAGGGCGTGTGCACAAATCCCAACGAAAGAAACCGCCTGGTTTTTGCAGCCATCCAAGAGCCAACAAAAAAAACACACCAAACGACCCACCACCCAAACCCAAGCGTAATTGCGCCCGTTTGATTGCGAAGTGATGGTAGTATTACCATTTTTTATGATCGTTTTTTTTTTTTTTTCATTCCTCACGTTTTGCTGTGGGGTTGGTGGTAAAAAACATCCCCTACTGATTCGTGTTGTTTTTTTTTTGCTCTAGAGAATCGTTTGGGTTGATGCACCTCTACTGCTTCCACCCCTTGGGGGATAGCTTGAGGGCATTGTTCCACCGACGACGACGAGCTGCAGTAGATTGTGTTTGAATTTTGATTAGCGATCGAACGATCATGGAGGACGGTTTCGATTTTTCGCCGCTGTGCCGCGGCGGGTTCTCGTTGACGGACTGATGCGCAGAACCGCTCCCAGTGGCACGCGTCGATGGAGGAGAGCAGCAGAAGGGACGCATTGTCGAGTGTCGCTGGGACCATTCGCATTGTGGTGGAGGCATTCGCATGATGTATGCAAACGGTTCGATTGTTACAGCCCGACGACAAAAGCGTCGTTGGCAGGCCGGGTGAACGCCTCGTGCTGTGACTTCATCGTTTAGCGTTGGAACACGACGACGGGCTTGGGTGCTTTATGGTGGAAAACAGTGTTGTCCGCTTGTTACAGATGCACTGGTGGAAAGATCGTAAGAAACTTTCTTATGTCAACAGTCAAATACAAGTCGTTTGGAAGTACGAAATTCAAGAGTAGATTCTTTGGGATAGGGAGCATATTTCTTACCAGCAACATCTTGCGGTGCCTGCTTGTTGTCGCAGTTCCATTTGCCCTATTTAAAATCTTATTTTATTATTTTTTCCAATAAATATGGCAGGGAAAACATTTTCAAACAATAAACAGTGCTTTATTTTAGGATTTTAACATACTTTCACATCACTGAAACACTTGGTAAATGTTACCACTGTGAGGGGAGCGAGCTTAAATAATTGATTGTATCATCCGCTAACTGTCAACTGGTGGCGCTAGTATAAAAGAGACTATGCAAACGCAATTAGTATCGCGTCCCCGTTTCTCACAGTAATCTGTTTTGTTTAGTCTAATATTTTGGTTCGATATAAAATAAATGTGATTAAAATAATTTAAAATAAATAATCTCTATTGATCTTGTGAGAAGTATCAATTTTTTTTTTGAAAATTCATAGCTCAGTTCATGTATTTTGACGATGAATAAGGAATGTTTTAAGCTGTAAAGCCATAAAGTATTTAAATAAACAGTATAAAGCTCATTCAAACAAAGAGCGATTAATAAAAGTTCAGATTGAGTGTTGACATATCATAAAAATGAAAATCAGCATCGCTAATTGGTTGTTTCCTTCGAATGTAGAATACTTTTGCTTTGACGCCTAAAACAATACGGCTTTATTGTATCTGTCAACGTTAGAACTCTGTACACACGCCGTTAAACCGTGCCCCTCGAGCCGGCTCAACCCTAAACAATAGTTTTGTCCATCAATCCGATCTTTTCCATTTCCTTAACGACAAAATAAACACTTCAAAAACATCATCTGATTGTGATTGTTCCCTTCCTCAACCGTTGTGATCGTTCGGTTTTGCAAAACAGACGGAAGTGCACTAGTGGGAAGATCGACCCGTCACGATGCGATCGGCTGCGCTTCCCTCTATAATTTTGACCTCGTTGATATGTGTCACCCCATCTTCCTGCTTGTCGCCCTTCCAGCGCCCTTATAGCTGTTCCGCTGTCAAGTGCAGTTAAACGTCCGCTACTTTATGATCCCACGAACGTCCTCAACGTTAGCCAATAATTATGGTCCGCCCGCGCGTCGCACGGGAAGGAAAGGGAAAGATTCTGACGGCACTACAGCGGCATTTTGTCACCGGAAAAAAGATTTATTGCTGGCAGCAAACTGCTGGGCGACTGGCACGCCGTCTTGCGATCGTTTGGCACGGGCGCCTTTGCGAGAGCTCTCGGGTGTATCGTGGGCGCAGATGGGGGCTACGGGGGTACGCGGTAGAAATGTGAAGGTCATGGGAACCGGGGCGTCAGGGTTTTTCATCACGGTGCATCATCATCGGACGGGGTGGTTTGGGGCTGAGCGATGGGCGATTAGGTGGGTGGTTAGTGTGGGTTTGTTTTTGGGTGTTTCTTGTGCATATTGTTGTAGTAGATGCTGGTACGAGGTTCTATGATGTACAATTTAAGTAAGTGTTTTTTAAACTGTCAAACAAATATAAAACATTATTAGCAATTTGTGGAAAGAAAACATCGTTCTTGAAGCCAGAAGGTAGAGAGCATAATTCTCGCTTTTATCTTGAAGGCGTTTGGTATTCGGGAGGAAACGTCGTTGAACTGTTGTACGATCAGAAACCCCCAAAAATTTATTTACTAGCTCCATCTTTCGGTATTCGTCAGAAGCTTTTAGCATTGCAGATCGATTCGGCGCCGTCCAAAACTAAATTCTTAATAAGGGTTTCGCTACAACAGTATAAAATATCATCGTACTGTATTTTCATACGACACACTTTTCGCATCCCGAAAGGATGAAAATTAATTAAACTGTTAATAGGTGTTTGACTATTAATTAGTTTTGATAGCTACCGCTAGTTGTCACTAGGTGGCGCTAATACTAAACAACATTACACATGCGAATTATGCACTGATGCTTCTGTTTCACCTCATTGGACTTAGATTGAATCAATGTTTAAACTGTATAATGCATCACCTCAGCTGTTCTTTCTCATATAAATACTTATATTTTGTTATGTTGCCAACCACATCTGGTCAACTCATGAATCTATGTTAACCAACAACATTTCGAGTTGGAAGTTGAAATCAAACCGATTCGCACGTTAAACTCTACTCCAGAAACATGCATAAAAACTGTGTTAAACATATCCTATTTCAGCTCCAATCTTAAACGACAATTACCCATTTCTTCACTGCAACCAGTCACCAAAAGCAATATGTAAACACCTTCTGCAGCACGCCTAAACGCAACAATAAATCCCTTTCTCAATATGATACCTATTTTCTCACGCTCCTTTTGCACCTTCCCATTAGCCAGTACCTGAATAATGTACCACAGCTTTACATATTTCTTCCTCCTCCCCAACCTCCTTATAATCTAATTTCAAGCACCATTCCGAACACAAACACCCGTACCAACAGCGGTCAGCATCGGTTACCCGCGAGGTCGACCAAAAGATTAATGCTGGCAGTGCAAAGGCAGGCGGAGCGAGCGAACGAACGATCCCGGTGGGTGAGTGGCATAAATCATGTACCTTTTAGCGGTATGATCGATTGCTGGATCGATCGTAGCGCCACCGGGTAGGCCCGGGCAGGGGCGCACGCCGCATTAAATCACTTTACCAAATTGATCAAATCCGTGCGGCGGGTAGTCTTGCGTGAATATAAATGAGTAATTTTACGTACGTTTATGATAAAAATACGGATCGGAGTGTTGGAAAGAAACAATTTAAGCCAACCACCTTCCGTCACCTGAAGCGTAATTCTTCATTCCGAGCGATATGAGATCATCGGATTCTTTGTGTGTTTTAAGGTGCATTCTATAGTTCACTCACATGCTGACTGAACCACCCCCGGTAACAATGGAATCACGACAAATGCGCAATCACCGCACGGCGCACACTCTTCACCATTCACCACCCAGTGGATTCAATTGTGCCCGACCGCCCGGCAGAGAACGTGAGCGTTAGAGGAAACACCGGCAAACGGCTGGGTGGGAAAGTTCAATGTCATAGATCTATCTTCAAACGCTTCAGCGCAACCGCACCGCGGGAGATTTATTCCGCACGATAACGAAATACCTCGGGACAGCTCGGGACACGACGTGATTAAGGATTTTATATTAATAACCCCCCCCCCCCCCCTGATGACGATATCAGGACGGGACCGCACGATCTCTGACCACACCGCGTGTGATTAAGCCGGAAGGTTTCGCATTGGGGGAAGGTCTAAGTTCTAAGCGACGGTATAGACGGGGAGCGTTTATCAAACCGCTTCACGAATTAGTCACGAGCAAACCGGCAACAACTGCCACAAACAACATCTCCGGCGTAATGAGCAGAACGTGTAAATTATAGTGCAAAAGAGGACGCTTGTGCACAAGGTGGTGCATCAGATGCTCGCGCAGTGGAAGTGGAATGCACTTCGCAGGGTTAAAGGGTTAATGGTGGCACGTTTCGGTGTGGCGGTGCATCGTGGCGATGGGGAAGCGAGAAGCGACCGAGAAAAACAAAAATATAATCCACCACACGTTCCATCGCGCTTAATGGTAGAATTAAATCCAATTACGCCGGTACGTGGTGGTGCAGCATCTTCGCTCGACCCATCACTTCGACATTATTTAATTGTTTTTTCGTACTAGCGTGTGCGTTCTCCCCGTACGGTGGATTCGCATTTTGCATGGCGGCAGCTCATTAAACCCATTCATTCAGCACTTAAGCAGCCCAGCCAGTCCGGCTCGGTTTTTTTTTTGCAACTGCACTGCAACATTCAGATGGAAGCGAGGTCAAAACGGCAAAAAGTACATTAGCAAACTTGATTAATTCTCCTCGTTACCGATAAACGGTTTGGAATGTGGAAAAGCTGCATTTATTTAGGCTCACTTGCAAGCGCTCGCACGCGCTTACTTCTTCAATTATCATTTATCTGCTTAAAATGGGCTTGTTTACGAGTCGCGGTAACAGGTTCATAAAGTACTTAAGAATTGTTGCTTCAATTGATCACACAAAAAAGAGAATGCAGCAAACAACCACCTTACGGTTATCTTAATTTTAAGTCCCGAACCATCTAATTAGTTCCTTGAGAAACGGACGCACAGTGTGTCAATAATAAGCGTGCAAATTTGTTCACCCTTCCGCACATGGGTGTCCTTCGGCGCACGGCCCACCCGAAGCTTCCCATAATCAAGATTGCACGCCCACAGAAATCCGATTACAAATGTCACGCCTAGCGGTTACTGCCTAGCCGCTAATTAAGGTTGGTACGTGTCGGATGGGCTGGTGCAATGAAGAGATTAACGTTAGTTCCGGTTACAACTTCATGGAACGTGTGAGATCTTCGCTGGCGCTGTCAATCATTTGCGTTTTATGCAAAATATGCTGCACGGTTTCGTTTCATGGGTTGGCTGTTATAACTTAATCTGATTTAATGATGTGACGTCACGAGTGGGCTTCAACTTGACCTTTCAGACAGGAAAAGGCGTAATAAAGCGGGCACAAAATTTGCTAGCGATTTTTTTAGAATGTTTAGTTACTTGACATGTAGCAATAAAATGAACACAAAAAGTGATTTTTTTTAGGAAAATTTTATCCATATTCAAACCACAAAATGAAAGAAAACGTCTAAACTGTGACAATTTTGAACGTGAGTGTATGTAAAATTTGAACGGAGTTGAAATAATTTATTTTCAAGAGCTTATAACAGCTTAAGGACATGATGCGTAATTCGCTAGCGTGATCTTGTATTACACTAGCGCCTCGTGTTGAAAACTAGCTAAAGCTTCATGTCTTCTTTTTCAAATGGTTATTTCAGACCCCTAAAAACGCTTGTTTAAATAAATTTAGATATATTAGAAAAATCCTTTAAGCGTCGGCGTAGTACAATTTTTGATAAATAATACTAAGCTAAAAGACAAAATTGTATGGAATCTGAGATTCTTCGTTTTCAGTACAAACGAGAGATAGTTTTCGTTTCATTTTTGTATAGATTTCGTTGCTTCTGCTACATGTACTACGCATTCAAGCAATTGAATGATTTCTTGGAATTAATTAACAAATTGTTGGTAAAAATTATGCCATTAGGAGGAATTGATGAAATTTATTCTTATCACAGCGCGCATGCCACTGTAACCTTGTGAATTGACGATTTCAATGAAATGGAAAAACGACTCCCACAATACCAGTTGTCCGAAACCAACATTAACTCTTGCCAACGCTAATTCCTATTTTCTCAAAAACAAAACCAATCTCACAATGCCCGCTGCCGGTAAATTCCACTCCGCCGGGCCACTGGGCTGATGGTTGTTTAATCGATTCGATAAAGAGCTCATACCGACCCGGCTCATTACCAAACGGCGGAGTTGCCGCTCTTCGGCATGCATTTGGCATGTTTTTTCCCGACCCACTGCTACCTCACTCGAGTTGACGAGCGATCGGTCGGACGGATTTTACGTTTGAGGTTTTTGGGTAGGCTTTATTTCGGTTCCGTTTCTTGCTCCGTACGGTGAAAGCGTTCAATTAAACTAAGCCTCCGGTCCGGATGATGACGTCCAACGCTGGGGCTTTCCGCCTACGGTCTGTGGAAAACCATTGCTTCCTCTTTTCAGGTTAATTTGAATTTTCATTTGCGGTATGTACGTTTCGGATCCATCGGGTAGGGTGCAAATCATTCGTACGGGGGAAGCAGTGAGTGAGTCTAATTATACACAAATCCTAGATTTAGACGAATGTACGGTGTGTACGGTCGGGCAATGAGTTAGCGGTGAAACTAAGTAGTAATGATGAAACTGTTCCCGTTACGTGTTGCAGATTGTAGAAGTAAAGTGATACGAATCGGGGTGGGAGAAATCAACTTAACGGATAGTTAGAGCCTTGTGGCGATCATTTGCATTTTCTAGAATATTGGCTTTGAACATAACTGTATTCAAATTGTGGTTTAATTGTATCGTTAAGCTGTTAAACTGTTGCTTACTGATCGATCGATCGTGTTCAACACGTTAAAGATAAGTACGAAAAGACTACTTGATTTCGCATTTTACTTTATTTATTTTTGTTCAATTATTAGTTTGGAACTTTATTTGACAGAACGAAACACCGATTCTAGTTGGTTCGTAGAATATATATTTGTTTTGTTGAATGTTAAACATCTTTGCCACATGATTGTTTAGTAAGCTTTATTTCTTGCAGGTTAACCCTTTGCCGGCTCGGTGTTCTAGTGGTAAAGGCGTAGGCCTGTCAAAACGGCGTAGGCCCTATACGGAGGTTTAATAAACTTGTTATGGATGGGTACACTCAGTCACAGAAAGAGCAAAAAGTACATTAGTGCTCTGGTTAGGCCTTTACCCTACTGGGTTGTTGTGCCACCGAAGAAGCAGAAAAATTGTCAACCTTATTTCTTTACGTTATCATTATACGATGACGTGGAGATGATGTCTGTTGCTTACAAGGAAGCACCCTTGTTTTTTAATAGATTCAATTTCTATGTTTGCATGCTATTGTTACCAAAAAAAAAACAAATATCAACCTACCAAAAACATTAGTAGAAAAGAAAAACAATACATTCTTGCAAGTCATGACTACAAATGCTCCAGAAAGATTTAACATGAAAGTAAAATTGATCGTTTTTGTGCAAATAATTAAAAAAAAAATAAACGGTTCATTCACAAGCTGTCACAAAAGTAGCTTAGCTTGTTTGAATTTTATATCGAGCTAATCGATAACATGATGATTGGGTTTACAGAGAATTACTAATGTATACATATTTGTTAAGCATCCATTACAGGAAATTTTACTATCTAAGGGCACTCTAGATTTCGACTAGTCAAGCTTTTTTGTTGAATCGAAAAGATTTGTGAAGCTTGATGAACTGCAAAATCTTAATTTTTTATCAGGTTGAGTTTTCTATAAGCTAGTGCCTACGTGCTATTATTGTTACTGAAGTAAATTAAAAACAGTTTTAGTAGCTTTGAAGCA
This sequence comes from Anopheles epiroticus, assembly GCA_000349105.1. NCBI lineage: Eukaryota > Metazoa > Arthropoda > Insecta > Diptera > Culicidae > Anopheles > Anopheles epiroticus. The sequence goes on along the minus strand of KB672187.1, from coordinate 112,451 downwards.
GCGTGTTAAATTTACGACTCGACATCATCACCTCGCTTATCAGGGAAGCTAACATTCAATTTAACTTTAATCCATTAGCGAAACAAATTAAAGGCACCTTACAATTTGCAATCCGCGCTATGTCTTCGCACAATGATGCCGCAAAAATAAACGTTTTTATCGTTTGACTGTTTTTTTGCTTCGTTCTACACCTCACGGTGTAGGTTAACAGCAACTGTTCTCGAGCCAGGATGAGAACACAAACTATTTTCCGTACTCAAAGCACTCGGACGATGACGAGCTTTTGCGGTATCATCTTTTTTAACTCAAAAACTACCGGGAAAATAAATACATACTAGCGAACATACTGCTTCCTGGTTCACGTACTCATCATCTACCGTCTTTTTATTTCGCACCAGTCAGCACATTTAATGCGTCGCTAAAAGACGTTAGCATCAGTGCGGCAGGTGGATGCCTCCGTCCGACCGGGTCACATTGAGCACGTTCTCACGAAACTCTTCGTTCGTGAACCTTACCGGTATCAACGGATGGCAAATCAAACAAACGAAAAAATCATACATACCCAAACAAACGCCGTGGCAACATGATGTTGAGTGATTTTTTTGTAGCCGTTGCTGCGGTGATTTGTTAAAAATTCACCATATTTGGCATTGACTTGCGAACTTGCACCGCATCATGCTCATCTACGACCGGCACACGCGCCATACGCTATGTTTTACTGGTGGGTGGTGGGGATTTGACTGAGGTAGCTCACACAAAAAAGCTCATCCGATCGAACGATCGTTTCGGCAGTCGTGGTCTCGTGACGGTGGTTCGCTTCTAACAGCACGCACCACCGCGGTACATATAGATTAATGTGGTGCCGTGCCGAGGTCACATTCACGGTTCAATATCTGCTCTTCCGTTACGGTGGTGGAGGATGCTACCGCCGCCGCCAGAACCGTCCCATCCGCGCACGGTGAGTAACGGCCGACCCGAAACTAATCAACGAACCCTTTTACCCTGCTCTGCTGCACGATGTTTCGCACGATTGGCGTACGTTTTTCGATGTGCGGGGGTTCGTTTTGTTTTTTGTTTTTCGTTGTGCTACCGATCAACAATAATGATGTGGCCGGTGGTGGAGGATGGTGGATCCGGTCTATCTCGGGGGCTACCGTCGCAAATCACACGGAATCACGGTGATCGATTTTTCGAAAAACAGAAATCCACCAGTAACGAGGAAGTCAATTTGGGCCCCATAGCATCTGGGTGATTAATGTGTGTGAACAAGTTTATAACTTCATTTTGTAGATGCGTTGCGTGGTTTGTTTTGTGTGTGTGTGTTTTTTTTTCGTTTGCACCACTCACAGATCACTCTAATTAAAGCCGGCAGCCAAAGAATATTAAACTTAATTGCGTGGAAGGACAAGAAATATTATTTAAATTGAATTTTGGAATTATTGGATTTGATGCTATGGGAAGCATAATTGGCTTGAAGAGGCAGTGATGATGATTTGAAATTAATTGAAAAATAGGAAGTTTTTACTGAGTGAGCTTATAGGAAAAGGATTATATAGATTTTATAGGATTATAAAAACTAATACCAAACACCTTCCATGCCAAAATCTTCAATTGTGTTCGGTTTTATTCAAACAAAATAAATCGAACCGAAATATTAATTTTATTTTAGTGTTACAGCTTTTTTAAGAAAACATTTTTAATGAAAATTTGAATGAAAGCACCATTCAATTGAATAACATAATCGTGTTGATGAACAATTTTCCATATCAATTCTGGTTGCTATAAAATGTCGTTTGCTTTCAGACAAAACAGTTTCAAACCATTTTGTAACTGTCGATCAACTAAACAAAAGAAGCAGTGCTTCATTGTGCTGCATCTCCTCCCAAGTCTGTCCATTTTCTCCCTTATTTACAACACTCTGCTCTAAAGCATTCCTCACCGGTTCACCGTTGGTGCAACTGCATTTGTTGCAACGTTCAATCGTCTTGTAAGGTTTGGCTTTTGTAACTGTCTCCGGATCAGAAGAACGAGATCACCGCCGACCGCTGCGCTACAGGCGGCAGTGTTGCGATTCTTGGGTTCGTCGCTTAATTGGCCGTTGCAATTGTTTGTTGCTGTAGCGGTCTCTTCGGTTCGTCGGTGCCGGACGATTAGATTCGGAGCAAGGTAAAATGAGGAAGAAAGAGATCGAAAGAGCAAACGCTTAAACAGCATAACAGAAGTAATCGTTTTTGCCTACTTCTGCTTCTACAGACGCGACGATGGATTGTTGTTTTGGTCGCATTGGTTGACTTTACTTTTCTACCGTCAGATGACTTGTTGCATCAAAATGAAAGCATTAACAGGAAGAAAAAATAAAACGAAGCACATACAGTCTGAGCAACATGAAGGCAACAGTACAGGTCGTCTGGAAATTAAGCACGCTTCACAGAACTAGGTGAGAACAGTATGCGAAACCGCGGTACATCATACTAGAAAACGGGAATACAAAATGGGCTCGTAAGATGGAAACAGGGGATGAAGAAAAACAAAACCAGCGGGACTAATTGTGGAAAGAGATCAGACGATTGTAAAGCAGAACTCGTTCGGTACTGTAATGTGTGGCATCTTTAGTCCAGACTCAATCTATCAATGCGTCTTCTGTACCTTTCCAACATTGACTAACGAGGCGTGTACATTGAAATGGAAGAGATTGCAAGGGTTGGCCATCCAGCATCTCCACCCCGCTGCAATCGTTACACAATCGTTCGAAGAGTTCGCTGATCTTATTTGACCACCAGCACTGTGGCTGGAATTGATACAAGAGTGGAACAGGGCAAACTACTATTAGTTGGATTGCCTCTGTTTGGGCTGAAAGTTTATCGTTCGTCAATGAGGCGCTGCTTTGGGATAGGCTTCTGGGTAATGGCAGGCATGACGATACGCAATCATCATCCCACGGTCGGCGGAAAGTATTGCAAAAAGGGTGCTCATTAGGTGCCAGTGACCGATTGCAGAATTGATGGCTAATCATGGTGGGCTAATCAGGTAGAAAAGTGGTAGACTGCAACTAGCCGGGAATAGGTCGTTGTTCGGATTGGTCTAATTAGCCACTCAATTTAGCCTTTGAATATTTTCCTTTGAGTGGTTTTGACATTCAGTTGTTTTTTTTTCAGAAAGTAAATAGTAATTGAAAGATAGAATTTACAGCTTTTTTTACAGCAGCTGAACTTTTATTCCAAAACTTCTTTCTTCTTAAATGCGCAGTTGGGTTTTACTTACAATAAAACAAAAATTGATTTCGTTTGAAAAATATTTAACTTGTAATTTGTTGATAAATTTAAGTATTTCTAATGATAAATAGCTTCTGCAAGTGAAGTGCCGTTACTTGAAGAAAAAGATTCCAATTTTTTGTCTGAAATATGAAATCAATGATATTCAGTTCGAATCTTTGTTTGAAACATGGTTGTTTAGCCTTTCCGTTGATCCTAAGTTTCTAAGTCACCTTTTTTCCTCTTGTTTCGTATTTTTTCTTAATGTTTATCTTTTTTTTACACGTAAGCGAAACAAAATAATAATGAAATAAATTTTAGAAAAGTTGCTAGCACTAATAATTATCAATTAATAATTATTGGTTTTTTTGTTTCGCTTGTTTGAATTTGTTTTTATGTTTCATTTGATACGCTGCACTTTTCTTTTTGAAATGTAACACTTGATGAATCAAAAATTATATCGAAAATTGAGACACTTATAAGTAGTCTGAAAAAAATGAGGAATCTTAGCAAATTCATATTTAAATATTATTAATAAAATTAAATCTTATTTGTTGCTTTTAATAATTTAGAAAAAAAACAAAAGCTTTGCATTTTTTTAGTGTTTTTGTTTTTTTATTCGGTAATAACGGCCAGGCCGTATTGCTTATTCTTTTAGTGTTATTGGAAGATAAAACTTTATGGAGTTATCCTATAAGCTAGATGCATAAGTATGTCTCATTCTAAACTATAAATTTTGCTGCCAAGTGATGAAATTATACTACTAAGTGGTCAAAATTGGTACCTTGAAGACGAAATATGAATCAAACAGTGATGTGTATTTTTAAAAATGTATAACTCAGGGGCAAGCGTTTATGAGTTTTGCTAGAAAAAAATTAGTAGCAAAGTGACAAATTTTGTGGACTCTTACTTTAAGTTAATTAATTTTAATTTCGCATAAAGTTAATGAAACTTTAAGACCATGTTGAACTAACAAAAAAACATAATAAACAGCTTACAAGCTCAAAATCATACACAACATGGTTCGTAGCAAGTACGCGTCTCACATTCTGGACTTTTATTAGACGACTGGTATTGCCTTTTAGAATTTAATGCTCAGCTATACCATTTTTATCGATCGATCTCGAAGGCTAGATACATTGTAGCGCAGCCTTATCGACGACAATTTTATCACATCCAAAAAGGAACAACTTATCGCCTACGGTACGATTGCAGGCAATAAATATTTTCATCAACAGGTATCAAATCACAGAATCACAGAACTCGTCATATTCTGACCAAGAAAGGACCACCCGTAATGATGTTGTGTGCCACAACAATATCATAACCAGCCCGACGTATCGCTTGCTGCTTGTACGCAGCGAACAGCACAATAACACACGACCTCGCGCGGGCAGCCACGCAGCACACCTTTGGCCGCGGGTCACGGGTGGTGGGAGCCAGCCTTAACCGCAACGGAACTGGAACGCATGGTCCTTGACAAGTTTTGTATCGATTCTAAGCGCTAGACGGCGTCGCAAAACTGCGGCGTCGGAAACATACGGCACGGGCCCAACAACAAGTGGCTTTGTGTGCGGTGCGCACCAACGGAACAGGTTATAATGTATTCAAACGTTCGCACAAATATGGCAAAGCCAGATCGACAATGGTGCGTACTGTTGAGAAGTGGTAGAGTGTGCTTAGCTGTTTCGTTAACGATTGTTAACACGAAAAATCTAGAAACAGACACACACACACATGTCTTTTTGAATTTTAACGAACTCACACACAGTGTTCGAGTCGTTTACAACGTGTACAGGAAAAAGTAGAAAAGGTTTGTTCAACCAGCTATGCTGTTCGGTTGATGTGTTTTTAATTAAATTTTCCCTTTATTAGCGGGGGAAATTTTCGATACGGGTTAATTAAATTTCCTTCCGCCTGCTTTTCACAGCCCGGCAGCCATATCCGCCTGCCCTCCGCATGAATTATGTCCGCAACTACACGCAATCAAGCATAATCGATTATTGGTTGTGCGAATGCTTTTTTGTGTGCTGCTTTTCACTTACAGAAAAAAAAACGTTACGCACAACCGGACCACAAAATCAAACAAATTTGACCCTTCCTCATTCCTTGGAGTGCGCGCGAGCACGTGCGCCCTCACAAACGCTAATTAAACGCGAATCAAACCTACACACACACACACACTCCCTCTGGTAATCACATCGTGAAATGTACCGCCAACGCCACCGGTTTCAGTGAAAGTTTTTCGGCTGATCTGCCTTTGACGGACACGGACGTCGGAAACGGAAAACTTGCACGAAAGTGAAAGCGACGAACCCCGGTTTTGTGCAAAAAGGGAATGCGCGTAGGACACCGGTTCGGTATGCCGCACCAGGCACAACGATCCTTCCTGCTCGAGTTCCCCACCGTTCTAACCGGTTGCTGTTGTTGTGCTGTTGTCAGCAAGTAAAACCACATAAGCTGGTGGCAAAAATACACCACTGCGGAGATGGTCCTGCGGGCTGTTAGCCCACCCCGAACGCTCCAAGTCGCTTAGACGGCGAACCGAATCGAAGGACAACCAGTTGCCGGGGTCGGGTTTCCTAACGGTGCTACGCAAATATTCCGCAGCGGGCGCGAGCGATGAATGTTTATGATTATTTGTGTGGCGGCTCGGGGTAGCGGTGGCGGCTGCTCCAACGAACCAGAAGACGGCAAGCGCACGAATGTGGGTGTTTTTGTTTGCACACCATGTCGCCAGGGGTTCGATCGCTTCTCCGCGCCCGTTAGGTTAGGTGTCTAAGGCGGGAGAACGAAGGTCAACCGTTCAGGTGGTTAGAATGGATTTGTTTGTCTATAGTGGTAGCGTGTGTGAGTCGGAGGCGTATTGAGTGCAAAATTAAAAAAAAAAACATCCCTGAAGATCGTTGGATTGGAGAATAAAGGTAAAATTTAAAGTTGCTAAATTTAAGAATTCAGGAAAATAAGAACTAATATCACGCTTTACGAGTTTGATCGGTTACATTTACTAACTTTTTGTTCGAAAGACTTGCTTTATGGGATAGTAGTTTTTCTTTAAATGTAAGCTAGTGTGTGAAAAATCTGTGAAGTCACAGAAAATGACAGGGCATGTTAGTGCACTGGCAAACCTTGACCGCACCAACGTTGTTGCGCCACGTAAGAAAAAGAAGAAAGTTTTTGTTAAATACATTTTTGTTTTCAGTACGTTAAGTAATATTGTTCTTTAATATAAGTAATAATAAGCTTCATAAGCTTTAATAAAAAATAACATAAGCACAGTTCCGTCTCCTGAAGTGATGTACATGAATAAAATTTACTAAATATTTCCTCAAACATTTCAAAATACTTTTTGTGCCATTAGTACCACTACGTAGCAAACAAAAACAGAAGCACATGCCATTAGCTGCTCAAAAGACTTTTACGTTGAGACAAGTGACGAACCTCGAAAAGAGTGGCACAAAATTAGTCGTTAACTATTCTAGCTCAAGGTAAGTAAATATTGAAAGCTTATTGGAAGCCATTACTCCACGTGTGCTCATTGTTGTGAAAACGAAACCAAGCCCCAAAAAACAGTACCTTAATCAGTACCGCTTCGGTCAGCCCACTAGAGCGTTAAATCGTAATTTCCTATCGGAACTTCTGCACCGCGCATACAGCACGCTTAAAATACCATAATTCATTGCATCCGTACAGGCCAGCAATTGGATGGCAAGCGTTCGTTTATTTTTTTTTATAATTTTTTTTAGCTTCCAGCCACGGCACGGCACTCACGCGAAAGGTGAATGCACCCTGCCGCAAAGTGCACCGGATATTCGATACCGCAAAACGTGATACAGCTCATATTGCGGCATTTCTTCGTCCGGCGGTTGGCGGTTTTGCACGAGTACGCTCCGAAAGGCAAACAAACCCCGCACGGACCCCAGGTACGAAGCCGACACTCCATGATCGTATGGCATGATCATGGTGACAAAACGGTTTCATTGCATGATTTTGCAAACCTTCTTCGGATGAGGTGGAAAAAGGAAATAAAACAAGAGCTGTGCGCTTCCTTAGATAGAAGCATTAAGCACTCGCATCGCATCCATCTGTCCATCGGAATTGGCGATGGTGATGACAAGAACCAGTTCGCTCGAACTGCACCACAACGCTAGTCCGTGGTGGAGAATAGTGCAGCAAATGGGAGGGAAGCCGGCGTTGAAGCCAATGAGAAGGAAAGCAATCGCGCGAAAGAACCCTTCTCCGCCTGTTCGCAGGGAGTAATTTAGTAAAATGTGTTTCCACCGCCGCGGCGGGACCACGGGCACTGAAGAACCGTTCGAACTGAACGGTACCGACGGTACCGACCAAGCGCACATTGACTTATTGCCGATCGTATCGCTGGAGAGGGTGTACAAGGGAGCTGCGTGACGATGCAACGATACCCGGATGACGAAGGCCAACAAAGAGCAAATGACTTATTGGCTGAAGAGGGAGAGATGCGATGCTTAATGGTACGTGTGAAATGGTTCCAGCCCACCCTCCTCCCAACGCTGGGATGGTGGTCCATACCGATCGGCAAGAAGTTCTATCCCTGCGCCTGGGTAGGGTCATTTGCCCGTTTGCGACGCTGGGACGGGAACAATCATCCCGTTATCTTTCTGCTGGAATGAATTGGATCCGGTGCCGGGAAGCCTGTTGTGTCATTTCCCCGGAGCCGTCCGTCATTGGGTCGTTGATCTGGTTTTAATGTGTGTGAAATGGGAGAGGGGGGAGGGGGTGGGGTTTAAGGACAGGCAACTTTGTTCCAAGAGGATGGCTTGGAGGAACGATTCTATTCAGAAGATCGGCGAAACAAAAGAAGAGATTATTGTTTCAATAACTTTATTAGCTTCTTGAATGAGACAGAAAGAACATTTTTATGTTTCTTTGAACAAATTTTAAATTATAATATTAAACTGAATTATTTATGAATGGTTCAGTGGTCTGTAAACTCTTATGTAACTCTTATAAATAATGCTATGGGAGGACATGGAGGGAAGCCAAGTTTGCTCCTAGTGACAAAAGTTTTCGTCTAGATGAACCAAAATGGATAAAACATGAAACATGCCTCGTGTGTTCAACAAAAAACAAAATGAGTAACCTTCAATGCATCTAATTTGAAACATTTTAGATCATCTAGATTTGATTTAGATTAGATTGAAACATTTTAGAGATTTTAGATCACACTATTTTTCTCTATAGCACTAAATGGACGATGTGATCTAAATTTGTTATGTATTCTATTAACATAAATGAAAAGAAACTTAATTTAAAGTAAAACCGATGATAACTTTAATATAAATGATTCATAAAAATAATTGTGATGAAATAATTAAATACATTTTTTTCATCTTAAAAACAGTTTAAGCCTAGGTCAAGATACCTCAGTGAAATCTTCTCGTGTGACTTATAATGTGGGTATTATTGCTCTGACTAAGGTTAATCAGGTTTAAATAAATAACTTTTAATTTTTATCGTTTTTGATCTGTTCTGAACTACCGGATTGAGAGTGTTTCATAAGATTTTATTTAACCATTTTCAATCAACTTTTCCTGTTGTATGAGTATTTAAGCATACTTTTCGCCGCTCGTTACGATGCCACTAGGAGGATGCACTTTCACAGTTCTTCATGCTGCGTCTGAACTAGATATCTCTCCCAGCTCGACCCCAAACCACCCAACCCCCCCCCCCACACTCTCCGTCCCCTGTGCCTGTGCGGCTTGGATTTGTCTGTTTTTTTTCTCTACTCACTCTTTTCGAAAGTAGCACCAGCATTCGGATCAGAAAAGCAGGTCACATTCAAATTTTACGACACACTCGTGCCGAACGTCCGCCTGTGAACGTCGGAATGGTCTAGCGGTTTTAGACCCTGTCTACAAGAGGATCGCAGCATCGAAAAGCATCGTTCCATAGCGAGCATACGATGCGCGGTGGAAGTAAACCCATAACCAAAAGCCTTCCTGCCCTATTCAGCACACTGCGACAGCGGCGGTGTTGTGTAGCTTTTTCCTTTTTCGCCGGTTTTTGCCCCAGCCGAACGGAAAGCCGCAAAAAGCATCGTCGCAGTAAGTCACCAACCTGCTCACGACCCCCCATTGTACCCGGATTCAAATTCGGTCAGACTTGCGAAATCTCGTGACCATGGTAAATGGAGCCAACGGCCATCATTGCTTTAATTAATGCTCTTCCAAGGCGTGCGCGTACTCACCGTTCAAGTGTGCGGCGGTGCTGCTGCTGCTGCTGCTGCGCTGTGCTGCATCTAGCTGCGTGGAAAGCTCCGGCTCCGGGATGGCCGTCGGTGTCGGTTTGGTCGATTTTCCGCTGCCATAGCTTTTCGCCGTCACCTCCTGGGCTGGCGGGATGGAAGAGGAGGAGGAGGAGGAGGAGGAGCTGGAAAGGTACGGTTCCTCCTGGGGGGTGGAGTTGGCGCTGACCGGACCACCGGTCCTGCCGCCCACGACAAGCAGCAGCAGCAGGACGAGCGGTCGCGCGGCCGTCCCGCGAGAGTCACCCATGGCGCTGTACCAACGGTGCCGTCGCTCCGAGGCTGTCTGGATGGTACGGCACCTGCTCTCGCATCTATCACCGGTGGGCGGTAGAATGGTGGATAACTTGGGAAGGCTTGTCACAAAGCGATAAACGCACGCCTGCACACACTCACACACTGGAAACTCTGGACATACAAGGATACACAAGGATACACTGATCAGGTACTTTTGGTTGAGGCACAAACACACTCAAGACATTTCCCACCAACGAACAGTCACTCGCGGTTGTTACCGAGCATTGGGAGGATGATTTTTGTTTCAAATACACTTTTCAGGTTAATAAGATGTTTTTGAGCGGGTTAAGAAAAACCTGAAAAGAAAGAAAAAAGCGTTTTGGTTAAAGTTGTGAAAGAACTTACGAATAATGTAGAGTATGAAAAATCATCAATAAATAAACATTCTTTCTATTGCAATTTTATTTACGACATACAATTTTTATTGCTGAACGTTTAAAAAAATGAATAAAACTATTTTTGTCTCTGGCAGTCAACAACGAATAAATTAATTTGTCATTTCGAAAAAGGTGAAATATGTAACATGCGTTTTAAACATGATCATGTTGCTAGTAATATGAGCGTTTTAATGCTTTCAATGAAACTGGTACGTGGATATATTTAATTTTTTCGATTTTCTGGCAAAGACCAAAATATTTTAAATATGTTAAATGCCTAGCAAAATCTCCCAAAGTTTGTTATCCTGTTGTATGAAGTTACTCTGTTTTATCGACACTATATGAAGCTGCAAAAAATAGTTCGTTAGGTTCGTACAACAAAAAAAGGATTTCAGTCGTTAAACTACTTGAAAAGATTTTTTCAAAGTACTTTCCAAACATAAAAATGTGATATAGGTAGCGAAAATAGGGATTGAACCTACTTCATACGTATTGAACAACGTGAAAAGTTATGACAACATGGAAAATTAGCAAAACATACAAATTGCCTGAAGTCAAAGCACGACAGGAAGTCGACAAAAGTTTAATTTACAAAAGATGAAAAAAAAAACTTTAAAATCGTTTGACGTTAATTATTTTTAAGAGCATTAGTGATTTTTTTCAACAATAAATGATGCAACAGCAGATTAAATCTAGGGTAGACTAAAAAACACACTGTCTTATTTTTCAAACTGTTGATTTCAGTGAGCAATGTTTGTGCTGAAAATAATTCAATAAAAGCAGTTTTAAAGGCTAAATGAAAATAATTGTATATTTAAGCTGAGCACATATATTTGATTAGTTTGTGGTTGTCGTTGGTAATCGATGAATAAATTCAAAATTTAAAAATGTAAATTAAAATTAAATTATACTTTAAAATGTAAATTAATTAAACTGTCAATTTAAAAGCTAGACAATTATAATGGAGCTGAAATCAATCAATCGACCTTTTATACACATCTTACGGAACAGGTTATCCCTCAAAATGAGCTTGTCGATTAACGTACGAGTGATTGGAACGGATTAAATTCGTTTCACGAGGGTCCACTGTACTCAACATTTTCCAATAACAATCCCATGTGCGATAAGTGTGCTTAATGTGACGTAATGAAGATTTCTAGTGTTAAAACCTTCGATTCCTGATTATTCTTGTTTCGAGTAATGCTATTTGTACATCTTCCTCTCAGCTTTTTCGAAACCTTTGCCCCGGTGCTTCCAAATGTAGCATCGGTACCATAACGGAGGTGCACACTTTTGCGCACGTGAGCTACACGAGACGGTGCAAAACACAACCAGCAATTCCTTCCACGGCAAAGAAGGTCAGTTTCGGTTGATTCTCTGTGCGTACAAGTGTGTGCGGCTGCCTGTACAAGCTTGAAAAAAGGGCCACAAGGTGATGTTGTAAGCCCGCGCTGGGCCCTAAACAAACGGGCATATCGGTCATCAGTCATTGCGTTAGACACGGTCTAGCACGGTGCGTTACCTTTTTTTATGTGCTGCCCTGCAACTTCATACATTTGCCGCGAAACGCATAACTATTCGCCAACCTTGGTGTGATGTGTGTGAGTGTGTTGCTTTGTTGTTTTTTTTTTGCATGGCGATACACACCTGCTCCATGCTCTAGCACATACACAAACACTCGCAAACCTCAGCCTGGGTCAGCATTAACTTACGCTGAAGGGCCGACCGGTGGTAGCGGTTAACTATGCCAACGGCGGTTAGTTCTGCACCATAAACACTCACACGCCGCGCACGGGCCGTTATGCAAGCCTCGAAATGCATCGAGCGGCCCATGCCAACTGCATGCCGTGATTGCAATGCAGCGATCGCATTGAAGCGGGCCGGTATGATAGTGGCAAAAAAAAAATGCAATGCGATTAGTTTCACGCCACACACATGCACGGGGGCTCGCTGCTTTTAGGGCGGGAAACTCACCCGGGGAGGAATTCGGCCATCGGTGCTGCAAACGGTCACTGGTCGGTTTCACTGCCTACAAGCTCCATTGAGATTTGTCTCTGTTAGAAGGTGGTGTTTAGTAAAGCTATTTCAAAACTGATAACAGTGAGAATTGAGTGGCTTTTACGGTTCGTCACAGTTCCATACTTTAGCGAAAAAATAGCGTCTTAGAATATGCGATCTACCCCACCACCAACTGCAAACATGTCATCGAAGGATGCACTAAAAGAATGCCATTCTCTGTGAGGTAGGGGATCGAAAACAGATCAACCACACCCTAGCCCAGGCGCCCGGGCTGAATGACAGTTCTGTCTCGAGGCTGTCCCTCGCCCGAGAACACACAAACCCATCCATTATTGGGCTTAATTTATTCAAAACAATTCCTGTGCGACTGTGTCATAGGTGAGGTGAGTGAACGGAACCAACAAGACGTCAAGATTGTTCGTGAAAGTTGGTACGACACAGCCGCCCGATCGTTCAGCCAAAAAAGTGTCCCAAACGGGTCCCCGCCGGTCGGCTACATATTTATGATCGACTTCTAATGAGCTCCAGTTATTGAGTTATGGATATCCAACATCCTGCACACCTTCTTTCGCTATGTCTCTCTTTCTCTCTCTCTCTCGCACATCGAAAAAAGTTAGTTTTATTGTTTTGATGTCTCGGTTTCAAATTTATAGCTAAGTTTATGACATGAGACAATATTTAAAAGGCAATCCGTGTAGCGCAATTGCATCTTTGGCAGGATGTGACGATCGTAAAGATATTTAAAGAAAGCTTAGAAAAAATAAATATACAAATGTCTGTGTTACTGAACTTCCGTTAGCGCTACCCGTTGATAATACTGTGTTGTTTTTGGAATTGTATTTTAAAATGCCAATTACGTGACATGTTGCCATTTTAAGATTCAGTTTTTTTTCCGCAAATAAAAAGCTTCCTGCAGTTATTAATCTAAACAAATGGACAGGTGGTTTGGCATTAGACTTTGATGAACTGATTTTTTGAAACTCTAATACCTAAACGATAACGCCATTTTGTATAAAATTAGTTTTATTACGTCTTTTCTTGCAATAAGGCACTCACGCGCGCCTGACACGAATTGCAAACTGACACAACAGCAGCCAAAAAAAAAGACTCCTAAAATAAAACGCAACCTCTCCATCTTTTAAGCAGAAGCACGACATTGTCTTTCATGATCGATGAGTCAATATGAGCGTTATGCAATGGGCTGTGTACTTCCCCAAAAGTGTTTGCCGCCAGAAGTTCATATATATTTATGTATTTGCTAAAAAAAAACAATAACCCAAAAAAACTGAAAAAACGCTATTACGCGTTGTTACGCGGTTCGTCGCTTGGTCACTCCCCGCAGTCTTTTGAAGCAGCGAACCAATGATGGGTTGATAATTTCCGCTTTTTTCCACTGGTTAACCGTGGCAGCCGCTGCCTTTTGTCAACACCGTTGTTACTGCTGCTTCCACCCGGGGTTGAGCTTAATGCAACTCCCGAGCGCAACTGAACGGTGCAGCGATTTTCCACTGCCGTTTGTGTGCGTGTTTTGTCTTCCGTCCGCCGGTGGAACGTTTGCACTTTCTCCCCGGCTGGTGTGCGTTTGGCGGAGGAGAAACTCATAGTGTACCGTTTGCTTTGGGGATGGTGAAGCACTGGGTTTGTTTTCTTCGTTTTTCGGCTCTATTTCCCAGTTTCCATTGGCTGGAAATGGGATTCCGGTGCTGCGAAGGGGCAGTGAGCCGTGAGCACCGAAAGCCCGACGCAGCTCGTGAAGGTACATTAACCTTCAATGGTTGTGATCTACATCGATGGTGATGATTAAATCTCAATGTTACGCGATGGAACCGATTGTGAGCTGGGAAATGAGTTTGAAAAAATGATTTGTATAGTTCCGTTTGTGTGTGTGTTTTTTTACGACCCGAAAGGGAAATTGTTTGAAGTCTAACGTAAAGAGCGACTTCATCTAGTGTAGGGTTAACACTCTTCAAATAGAAAATATAATAAAACTTCTCTACAACTCTCTTCAGAGACTCATAGTAATGTATCGTTCTGCCTCTTGCTATTTACAAAGTCAGAACTCTCAGTTTCCTATACTCAAAGACGATGAAAGTTAATACCCTATTGCATACCGCAATCATCTCTAATAATTTCGCTCCTCTGCTCCGTTGTTTACTTTGATGTGAACATATCAATTACCCTTAGACCTTAAAGATGCGTCTGCCAGGATTGTCCTTCAGCGGTTCGTATTTGTGGCAACGTTGCCTTCCAACAAATCAATGCCGTCCACCGCCAGCGACAGAACCGTGATGAACGTTGTTGCGTACAAACATTGCTCGGGTGAAAGATGCACGCAAAAAAAAAAAAAATGGTGTGCACGATCGGTGATCTTGTTTTGCGCTCAGCAACGGCATCGCTCTGCCATCACTGCCTTTAATCGATCGGTCCTTCATCCGTGTGCCCCTTGCGGCCCTTACAGAGTGAACGCTGGCTGGACATCAGCCCGGGCCATCTGAAAGTGAGCCGCGCGGTGAAAAACCGAAAGAAAGAAGCGGACACGCACTCACCACCAAACACTCGAAGCGTGTAATTCACTTTAATGGTTCTTCGGACGTTCTCGATGATCGCGCAACACCGCTGAAATGCAGCTCAGAAGCTGTATCGTGTACCGAGCCGTCAAGACCTTCTCGAAATAAGAGCAATCATTTGCCAGCTGAACCGCTGGCCGTTGAAGTGAAGCGATGTGGCAAGCGGCCTAAGGTATGCTTGGAAAACCTTCCGCCGTGGTCAGTCGTGGAATAGATTCTTTGCGCAATCGAAGCACATACACACACACACATTCACTGATCATCTGTTTGCTAGCGTTGATCGATTGAAACGGGTCCACAACGCATCCGAAAGTGACTTATTTATGGTGGCAGTGGCACGGTTTGGAATGTGCCCGTGCACGGATAGGGTTTGTTGAAAGATTTATAGGATAGGATAGACGTTTTAATCAATTAGCAGTCAGTGCGGATGAATACGCGGGTTCTAAGGTGTGCAGATTGATATCTTGCAAGGTGTTGAGTGAATAAAAATTGATCAGGATCTTGTTGGACCGTGGTAATGGCCTTAGGATTACAACGATTTTGAGGTACAAAGAAGACTAAATGAAATATTTATGTTTGGAGAAATTATTTTTCGAAATTCAATCACTTTAATTTAAAAAATTTTTAGATGTTGTAATGACTTGAAATGAATTGACTGATAATTTAATTGCTTTATAAATTGAATAAACTGGAAACCCCTACTTACAACTAAAATTACTTGAAAATTGAAATAAAAAAAATACAATAAACTTGAATAAAATCAACTTATCATCAACTTAGAAACCTTTTAATTTGTGCGCTTTCAGAGCTCTAGCACAATATGAAATTGTCCCCGAAATATCCGAAGATATGAAAGTAATTTCAAGGAATTTAAAAATCCATAAAGCAATCAACCAACCTTAAAAGTCAGTGAATCATGAAAACCACCAAAACCCTCAAATATCAAACTTGACGTAAACATTTCTTAATCCCTTTATTTAATTTAAGGTGCGCATAGTTTTTTTCCTCCTGCACACGACCCGTTGTAACACATGTAACATCTATTTGTATTTACAAAGTGTCATTCAACCCTCGCTGCACGTTTTCATTTTGTTTTCCCTTTACAGGTTTCGATTTATGCTCCAAATACTACGCCGAATGGTACGCTGAAAGGGGGGTGGGAGGAAGAGGAGGAGGTGAACCCTTTTGCTCTAGACGCCGTGGCGGCTTTGCATGTCCATTGCCCATGTCCAGTGGCACTGTTTAGTATTCATGAGTCAGGTTAATGGAGGCCATTTGTACGTGTTTGGTGTCACCGTGTGGGTGCGATCTCAAAATTGCCCAATTTCAATTCTTTTGAATACAAAGAGCTACGAATAATTGGTAAAAATATGAGTTACTCTATTGTAAAATATTTTAGTTAATGGTAATGGAGAATTTTGTAGATGATTTAGTAATAATTAAATTTACAGAATAATTGTCCTTTGAATCATAACTCATCAATAATGAAAAATAATGCACATAATGATTAAAAAAAAGTCATTGCCTTAAATTTAATCAAAAACCAATGTTCAAACCCAAAGTCCATCTATTTCAACGCTATACTCCAACGAGGGTCCCCTTTTGGCATGTGTCTTAATTGTTCAACCACCACCCAAGTTACGTGCAACTGACGCTTCCAAGCGGCGTGGGAGCAGAAACGGTTCATAATTCAAACGCACAGCGCACAACAGCCCAGCAAGGCTCGTGCGCAACCGGCCAGTCAGGCACGCGTGAAAGCCCAACCATTCTTTTACGCCTCCCTTCGGTTATCCTGCATCGTCACGTACAGGTAAACAACCTACCGCCTCCACTCCACTCTTACCATCTTTCAAATAACCCTTTTTTCGCAATCGAATATGCGATATTATCCCCAATGGGGGGTTTTCGATAAAACGTTAGCCCCCGAACGAACCTCACCCATCGGGTGGATTCTGTTGCGTACGTCCGGGTGGGTGCAGAGTGTTTTCGAACAAAAAAAAAAAAATGGGCATCAAACACACTAGCTCACACATTCTTGTGCGATTTTTTTTTTCTGTTGCACGCCCTCTTTCGAACGGCAGTAAAAAAAAACAGTTCCGCAACCAGCGTGTTGCGCGTTCGTTCGCGCTGTCGATTGTCACGTTTAACGACGTAATTGTTGGGCCAGTTGACGACCTGATAACTGCGTTGATTGCGCGGATGCGCGTTGCAATTTTGTGCTAGAACAGTTTTACGTCTAGCCTCAATGTTTTTGCCCGCCGGCACTTCACCACCGGGCGATGCAACGCCGGGATTTATGACCGGTGAAGTTGCAACGTTCGTACAGGTGGTTACGAGCATTGTTATTTTATTTTTTTGCCATGCTTGATCGTTTCGAAAGAAATAAAATCCAAACCGATTCCAATAAAATGCAGGCTTAATGTGCGGTGAAGCCATCGGCGTGTTTGGAAAGACTGAGGATGGATTTTAATGTGTTAAGGTAAAAACAGCATGTAAAACTTGATGTAGCTTGAGTTATCACTAATATCTTTATTTCAACGTTTTATGAATGCCACACATCATTCTTCTTAATATTGTTATTTGTTCGGCAAGAAAAAATATCTTGCTTTGCAGAAAATAATATGTTGCATTCTTTTTCTTCATTGTGTTGAACAATTATAAACAAATTATGCACTATCAGTCCCTGATACAATGCCAACTTTAATAGTTTTGTATATGTCCATGCTTATATTAAAATAAAAACAATGAAATAACAATTGAAAAAAATATGGTTCCATGAAAATGTGGTCAAATCCAAAGGAGTTTGACTCAAGTTTTAACTTTTTGATCTATGAAAACGGGAAGTCAATGATATGAATTCAAACCCATCTCCCTATATTTTACAACACTGTGGTATCTTTAAAATATTGTTTTGGTTCTTTCTAATTATTCAAATTATTTATTCAAGCGTAAAATAGGTTGGAAGAATCGTACCTTTCAAACCATAAAAAACACTTGTTTAAAGAATGTCGTAAATATAGAACGTATGAAATACAGGTAACCATCAGAATCGTCGACAAAATGCTGATGTACACCCTTACAATCGAAATGAGTATGAAGAAATATGCTCAACTATATTGTAGCTTGCATTTTGGAAGATGATATGTTGCTTAGGTCTAAAAGATAAATTACCGAAGACAGTAAAGGCAAGCAGAATTGTGCATATATAAGTAACGTTTCCACAAACAACTTAATTTAAACGACGGGAAAACAAAAAAAATGCCTTCAAACAAATTGTCATGCCAACAGACAAGGATAAATCCACTGCTCACAAAGTCACGCCACCTCCACCAAGAGACGGCAGAGGTCATTTTTGCTTCCCCAACCTAAGCCAGACACCGGCCAAAGCCAGTGCTGACAAGTGCAAAATGCGCTCCACGTAGCGCAGCGGCCAATCGTTGCATTGTGCAGCAGAAACACATGCCGCTCGATGTCACACAAAGTTGCTTTGTTGTTTCGCTCGGAAGTGAAGCTGAACTATTGACCTTCGAACCAGCGTACCACCCTGGTGCGATACACACAGCGTCACAGTGCGCATACGTTCCGGACGATTGTTTCTTTTAGTGGTTATTTTACACCCTGCTCATTAAAGTGCCTCACCGGAACACGCTAGGCTTGGTTAAAGCGGGTGCTTAAGAACACTTTTTCTTGAAAAAAAAAGAGAAAACGTATAGAACAAAAGACACGTGTGGGCACGATTTATGGGCACAGTTTAGATAGTTCTCTCGCGGGTGCAATCCGACATCGCGGATAAGAGATGCGTGAGCTGCCCCTGGCTGCCACTTTTTCAAACCATCTCAATGCACCTTTGGGGCTATTATTTGGGCGCGAAGGTAACACGCCGAACCGAACGCACGGCACCGATTGACCATTGTATTCCAAGCATTGCTTACTGATGTAGAAACAGCTACATGGAAGGACGCAACCCTTCAAACGGGCTGTTGCATTGTCGAGCGAAGAGCTGCGGGTGGGAGGTTTCTCGCTTTGGCCGGCGTTGCAGTCACCGGTCGGTTGAAGTCGCCGGGTGGGCAGAGGCGGTCATCTGGAAAGCTAAAAAGCGGCGCTTCAAGCCCAGGTTGGAGGATGCAGCGAAGGAAAACTCCAACCACCCCTCCATCTATCCGTCCTCAGTCCTCCCCCCCCCCGGTACACATTGAAGGTGTCTTTTTCACGAGTGTGTTTGGCGCAATTTTATACGGCTTAGAATTCGAGGGCCAAACCGTGGGTGATGTTTTAATCATGAGATTGTTGAAGAAGCAGCGGCCGGCCGCAGCATCAAGATTCAAGCTGCTTGGAGAGGGTTTCCACCCTTGCCCGCCACCAGATTCGATTGTGCTTACTGATTTATGAATTCTGCAGCACCGTGTGGGGTGGAGACGCAGTTTTTCCAACAAGACGGGGTGGACCGTGTCGCGCTTGTAGTGGACACGTAACGCCAAAGGGAAGGTTATACGAACGGAACACGCATGCACGAAAGACTGTGCCCGTATAGTGGGCAGAGCTGTTTAACTGTTGGTCGGTGCGTTAATTGTGGCGCTTGCTTAGAAGTCGGAGGTGGAGATGAGTATGTTTCTTCCGACATTTTTAGGCGCCTTCTGCTTTCGAGGCCAAACGAAGGGCTTTGGAGCGGGGAGTTGCCCCCGTGAAGGCGATAAAGCTAAGTACGAGTGCGATGAATTAATCGTCCGTTTAGCGTTTCAAATTTACGTCTTCACGGTGGATGATGTATTAATCTCACTTCGGTAGCACAAATGCGGTAACAAAAATTGTGTACGAGTAAGCTGTACTGAGCAAAGTGGAGGACCGAATAGCTTCTAGCGCCAGGAAAAAGCAAAAGAATTTTTTTTAGTCATTACAACACCCTCGTGAACACTGAAAGCTTGCGGGAATTTCTAATTTGAAGATACATTAGCATCATCTGTGTTGAAACCGAGGATCACACCAACAGTCATCGGAGTGATAAATTTAACGTTCCAGCAAAGTCACGTTTAGGTGCAACGGGACGTGCTTAACTGTTTACTGAATTTAAGCGTTTTTTTTGTTTTTGCAAAGGTGTCCATGTGTGAAGTGTGTTTGACGGGAAGCAAGTGGATGGTTGAGAAAGCAATAAAAATTATACGGTAGTGCGGGAGTAATAGATACACTTATCTTGCCACATTATTAACACAAGTGGATCTAATTTATTGGGTTGAATATTTTGGGAGTCTGATTTTAAATTTCATGGTGGAAAGGGTCACGTGTGATGCTCAGAAGATTATTCAATAGAAAAAAAAAATCAGTTCAAATTATCATTCCTTACTAGCTGACGTCTGCATGGATCTACAAAGTCACTCAAACTATGATAAGTGGAATGCATTATCTAAACACATTCTAACTTGGTTCAATCTAACTGTGGAGATACAATTTAATAAATGAAATGCATTCCTTTTGAACATATTAGTCTCCGATTTCAAGTTTATTGCTTCGATTTCAAAACAATCTGTTGGTTAAACTTTATATCATACACGTTCGTCTAAGAAGTTTAGTTTCATGGTTGTCCAAACAACTTTGCATCATCTCTGACATGATAAACGTACAACTTTGCATCATCGCTAACATGATAAACGTACAAGAAATAATTTAACCATTTCATGAAGTACTAAGAGGAAGGCCAACTGCATAAAATTAACGGATAATTTAGTTGATTGAACCAGGCAACATGTTCTGTTTAAGTGTTAGCTCAAATTGACTGATTTTCTTTAACCAATCGAAAGAGAAGGACGTTGAACCCTCTCCTATTTTTAATTAAATTTTCGTGCCTGTATGAAACGAACTTTTCAATTGGAGCAAATAATTTTAGTTTTATCTTGTAGCCCCGATCACTCCCTTCACCTTATCGATAGAGCGTTTGGTCCGCATTACCCAAAGCACCAGCGAGGTACTGTACCCTAGAGCCATCCTTCATACGAACTGTCGATCATTTATTCGAGTTAATAATGCTGCCAACACCTATCATTAGCTTCAAATCAAAAACAGAGCTCTATTAACTAATTAAGATCGCGATACTGCCTGCAGTCTCCATCTTGGTTCCGTTTAAACTGCACCAAAGAGAACTGACAGGCCCCTGTACGAGTCAACACCCAACCCGAAGGCGAATTCCAACCCAAGAATGACCTCGGCCGTCCAGATTCCACGGAAACATTCCACATGAGAGGGACGGGCACCGGCTATACAAAACGACTGTGCTGTGAGCAATTTAATGCAGGCTGAATATATTGAAAGACTTGCATGACCACATTTAAAAAAAAAAATAAAATAATCGAAATGTTGTGATTGAAAGTGTTGGACGGTTGAGCTCCCTAATTTCTACCCTTCTATCGGCTAGAAACTGTTAACAGACCGAACTTATCGTAGCGAAATCAAACGCGATCTCACGTGTGGTAGAATGTGGTTTGGCGTTCCCCATTCCACGTGCAACCTCCTAGTGGAAGGGCAGGCAGGTAGGTATCCGGCAAAGGGAAGAGAATAAAAAAAAAAACAGAAACGAAACACCCTCTATGATAAATGGCTTCGTTTGACGTTTGTAGAACACGGTTGCGGTTTGCGTTCCGTTCGTGTGTAATTGATCTAGTTTCGTGGCGGTTGCTGCAAGCGGGAAGCGTTAATTAAGCGTTGTGCCGAGTAAAGCCCTTTTGATGAAGGTGTAGACAAAAGTTAATTTATGGTTTTTAGTAATGGTGCATAAAAGCTTTCTTAAGATAAGCAAGCATTGTTTCACTCGTGAATCACTGTAACCTTTAGTAGTTTCAAAGGTAAGTACGAACACTTTGAGTGAAAAAAAAAACAATCTCAATGTTCCACATCAAACAAAAAAAAAATGACACTTGATTGAGCAATGGTGTTTTAATTGAATTAAAACGTCAAGGAAACAAATAGAACACAGCTCTTACTCTTAACACATTAAAGGAGCCACCGTTTTTGTGCTTTTTCTATCAACTTGATTAGTATATTAATAAATACTAAATGTTATTTAAATGATTTATGTCAAACGATTGAGTGTATGTTCATTCTCAAATACTATTAAAAACCAAAGCATCACATCATTATTGATATCAACAAACCATTTCTATCAAAGTATCTAAGATCTAAGAGTGTATGCAATCTTGTCAACCCGTAATCCTTTCTACATTATGACACTGATTCTAACATGTTAATAGCAATTTTGAAAGAATATTTACTTTCTTATATATTTCTTACATTTTTATCTTTATCTCTTACAGTACAATCTTAATCGTATTGCTTAAAATTTTACGTTAAGAACAGCAGAATGAATAGTAACATACTAATCATTCGAGCAAAATAGTCTTGAAGATGTTTATAAGTTATATAGATAGTGGATGACAAAAACGGGAGAATGGTAAACTGACAAATTTAAGAGAAATTTAGAACAGTGTTTTAAATTTAAAAAATCTTAAAAATTCAAATACCTGCAGCAGGACTATCTGTGAGTTTTTTTTTTTATTTATTTTATCAAAATTTTTAAGAAAAGACAAACCTATAAATTAAAATGGAATTTGTTTTTATCAAAAATAAGTTTTTTTTCTCTTCTTTTTAGTTTTTTTTTAATATATTTTATTACAAAAGATTGCTTTGTATTCTATAAGTAATATATTTCGCCCGTAGTAAACACATTTGTAGTAAGCTTTTATACGTTTAACTTTCAATGTGTACCACGTGGAAAATTAGGGAACCATAAAAAAAAACATTTAGATACTTTTTCACAGATTCTTTTTTACTAATGCCTAAATAGTTTAGAACAATCTAGTTTGTAAGAAAATACTCCATTATATTTTTTAATAATTTAAAATTGGTAAATAAAAATAAATAAAAAATAAATTTTTTTTCGAAAGTTTATTGCCGGAAAGCTTGTTAAAGTATTTTAACTACTTTGCAAATAAAGTTCTAAATGACAATTCATCCGGAATAAAACCAACAGGAGCTCAGTTTTCAACTTCCAAAAAGCTTTGAATGATTTCAAAAACAACTTACACCCTAAGTGTACCTACCAGCACCAAAACAGCTACACTGCAAACAACTGCTCGGAAACGGTCACAAACTTTCCATGCAGTTTCTTTGTGCTGTCTGTACGTGCCAGACAAGCAGCAGTGGTTACGGTTGTGATTAAGATGGTGTGGAAGTTTGTTTTTGTTGCGTTGCGTACTGGAGAGTGGATGAGATTTTCACTTCTTTCTATCGCCTGCCACCACTACGATGCCTCTCGATTACGCCTTTCGATGCGTTTTCCCCCCAAAAAAAAATCACTCTCACTTACTTTGGCTATTGGTTTACCAACTTATTTCGAATCATCAAACTGCAAAACTTATCTTTAACCACACTTTTACCACCGTTCAACACTTTATCACTATGTTTTCGGTGTTTCCAGCACCGGTTTCGCGTTCTACTCGTAAGCCCGGTAAATCACTAAGATGAAAACAAGATAAATAAAATGCTCATTATTAGCTCTTCACTTCAACGACACACACACACACAAACACACAGCTTCATCCGCGTGAGCATCGAAACAAGATGCATAATTCACCGCACAATTAAACCACTCGTTAAGACGC
Organism: Anopheles epiroticus; assembly: GCA_000349105.1. Lineage (NCBI taxonomy): Eukaryota > Metazoa > Arthropoda > Insecta > Diptera > Culicidae > Anopheles > Anopheles epiroticus. The sequence goes on along the minus strand of KB672187.1, from coordinate 89,012 downwards.
TGCATGCGAAAGCTTTTCGCCTGTCGGCTGGGAGGAAAATTTCACTCTGAATAATCATTGCATATCCCTTGCCCCAAGTGACTGGCTGGCTGTCGGTGCAGATTTGGCTGGCAAGCGGTGATGGGCCAGCGATGGCATCGGATCGGAAAACTTCAAACCAGATAAGGGTTGTTAATTTTCACTTTCACTTGTGCCAGGCCGGGCCGGGCGTTCGTTTGCCGTCCGCTGCTATTTGTCACTTAACACTGTGGTTTGGTGCATTCCAGGCAGCACATCACACCAATACTCTTCTTTGAGATCATTTCATTTGTTACAAACAATTTGGAGCATCGTTCCACGTCTGGCGCGTGGGGTTTCACAATTTACGTATCACCGATCTCACGATGGAGCGCAGGGAGTGGCTCAATAAAGCGGATTGCTACCTACCACAAGTCTCAAAACTTTATTCGCAAACGCTTGAAACGCCACACCGCGTCGCCACTGTCCCAGACAGCCGTTTGCTTTTGCGTTGTTTTGTGTTTGATAACGCTCGAATGAAAACACCTTCAAAAATTCCACAACCTCAACCTGGTTGCCCACTGATTCACGCATCACGCGGACAGTCGGCGCAAATTATGAAAAAAAAAAGACACGGTTCAACTGACGAAAAGCAAACTTTTAAACACTGCTGTGGACAGACGGGGGAAAAAAGCCACAAAGGCCAAAAGAAGCCCATTCTTGTTTCGTGAACACAGACACATCTTCATCCACCAGCCAACCGCTCTGCCGCCACGCCGCGCCGAACTGCGCTGCCGAAACCTGTTTGGCGCGAAGAAACAGCGCCACAAAACGAAACGTTACCAAAAACAAAAAGCCGCACCATGCTGCGTTACGCGATCACCGGAAGAGGCGACCTCTGGGGCAGGGTAAGTGTGACGACGGTAGCGCGCATTGACCATCGGCAACGGCGAACCTGACGAGCCCGGCGGCTGGCGGTGATGACCGTGTCTTGATGATGAGCAACCGATGGTCACATGCGAAGAAACACACCTTTCGCGGGCTGGTCACGCTGGAGCGAAACGGTGGACACCCGTCCAAACATGGCGCAATGTCACCTCGCTCGATGGAAAAGAGGCGCGCTCATGGCGCTGTAAAATGTTTGTAAGACCACGCAGAAGCACGTAACGACACACTGTGGAATTGTTGTGGGAAATCTTAAATTAAGCATATTAAACACAAAACACCATCTAGTGATCGAGTGATCAGTTTGCCTATATATCTTCACCACTCTTCCACTCAAACACTATCCGCCAGTCAGACTTTTCTGCACTGCTATCATCAAAACACATGTTACAGCTTTCTTTGAACTACAAATTGGCTAACAAACGCCTAAAACAACGTACACTGGGATTTTCCCAAAAACGGCCCCGCCACGACCTTAACCGCTACACCGCTGGGAGGACACACCGTGCACGGCCCCGAGTCTCTCTGTTTGGCTGGATGTTTGTTTACCGCGAAGTTTCTACCGCGATGTAACACGCGCGTTTGGTTGTTTTTTTTTTTTGTTGTTGTTAGCTTAACGTGTTTGAAACTGCGTTAGCCACGCTACCACACGATCGGCCGTGTGCTTGCGCTCACTTTCAAAACCCGAATGAAGCGCGATCGCAGTTCGGTCGCTAAGCGACGAACCCAAACCCCAACGAGCTGTGTTGAATCCGGCAAATTGAATCCGGTTTGAATTGCCACTTGGGCGGTGTGTGTAAATATGAAACCGTTTCACTTGTTCGCTTGTTGCTGGTGTTGTTGCTAGTGTTTGTTACTTTCATGGGAGTCCTTTTACGGAACTACGAGTAAAACAGAAATTGTTGTAATTAATTTAACACACGCTTCTTTACGAAACAATTGAACAATTAAGAGCAACGAAGGAAAGTTTAAATGGCAATGTTTGGGCTATTTGATGATGGGTCTGTATACAATTTTTTTATACTATATCTGTTTCATATAGATAAATCTATCCAAGTATGTCCAAAAATGACAATGTGCTAGCTTACTATGGTGTTAAAAGCAGATAAAATTTTATCATAGAATAATTAATTCATATTTCCTGATCCCAAAAATGCAATATATTACCATTGAAATTTAACATTAACTTTTAATTAATAAAGAGATTACATAAATACATGAGGATAAAACTATATTTTTTTTACAAACTAATAGCTTGGCACAACAATAATCCTTTAATCCATTTCCAAAGCGAGATATAAATGTTTAAAATAACTTTGTACTCTATCCAAAAAATGTATCCGTTAAAAACATTTGATAAAACAAGCTTTTCACTTATTGTACCTTCTGGACTAGACTAGACTAGACTAGACTAGATTTAACAACAAATTATAAAATAATAATTTTGCTAAAAGTATAATTACAGAGGACTTTTTACCAAAAATTGTGTTATTATTTTAAAAATTTTCATTTGATTGCAAAGGTTGCTTGAAAGCCGTTCGGAAGCTAAAGTTTTCTTGAAGCGAAGCGTTTTGTGCCATGCAGGGGTGTCTAATTGCTTACCGACGTGCTTGAATATGCAAAGAATGAAGATAAAGAATGTAATCCATAAAACTCATACGTTTTTTTTTAAATTATTTTTATAGTATTAAAGTATTTCTTGTTTTTTTTTTCTCAGTTGTTTTATTATAGTGAATTTGTTTGCAATTTTTAAATTTGTGTATTGGCGTTGTCTTAGATTTCATCAAAATATTTTCCTTAAAATACACCACAAGCATGATTTAATGAATGCTGTCACAAATGATAAAGTTTTTCCGAAATTATTTTTATTATGTTGCTTTGTACAATTTCTTTGTTGTTTTAAGCCGAAGCTCTTTCAAAAGTGGAACAGCACATTCTCTTATCACGTGGTTTTAACCATAATAAGGTACAGTATGTTTTTTCATTGTATGTTACGTAATAATATTTAAGAAACAATTATTTTTTTTGTAAGCCGTTAAGTAGAAATTTGTTAGTAGAAACGGCCTAGCAGATTTGTATAAATAAAAGTTTTGTTAATACATTTCATGAATTCATCATTGGGACGCTACAATCCATATTGGCTGGGAGACATTTCCTTCGAGCAGTGATGGAAGGGCACAGATGTTCATTATCATAATCATTATCATTATTCTATTGCAGTTGTCTGTTTTCAAGCTATGAAAGTTTTGGCTTTCTAGAAACATTTCTAGAAACAGAAACATTTAAAATATTTATTTTTTTTTAATTTTTATACGATGCCAACGAGGAATGAAGCACGGTAGCAGAGTGAAGAATAAAATAGTACATGTTTCGGAAGTACGTTTAAACGAATATGCTTAAAATCAATTAAATCAATTATGTTTCTTCCATTTACCAGAGGGTGAATGGAGTTTGCAATTTATTTTCCCAAATGCAAATACAGTTAAGGGAAGGTGCAATAAACTGTAAAGGCTTATCCACGAATTGGGCGCGACGGTGGCCTCGATGTGACTGGTCTCCGGGTAGGTCGTGGTGCTGGTCTAGGAGGACCGGGTTTGGATGGCGGTCTCGGGACAGGTCGTTGTGGTGGTCTTACCGTATTCGGTCTGTTTGGTGGCCTTATGATCGGTCTAATTATTCGCAGCATTGCCGAGTTCGAAGATCCACCGTTCGAAGGCGATTCTTGTGCCGCAGCTTGAGTGATGCTGATTACGGCCAGAATGCCAAGCAGTAGAAATGCGAGCGATATCTTCATGTTGATGAGGCTTCAATTGCAACCAACTCTGAACTTGGGAAGCAAGGGAATATCTTTCAGTATTTATAGCAGCTGGCACATACATGCTGCCAAATCTGTTTATGACGATGTTTTCCTAACAAGTGTTTAAAGAACAAACTGGAATGCAAACAAACAGTAGCCGATAGCTTAAACAGTGTAACAATCATATTTGAGATACAGTCTCAATTTTAGTATTATTTAGACAGATTTTTAGGAAAGGAAACTCAAGGACAAGAACAGATGCTGCGCGTGGATCGGAAAGATGTCGATTGGAATCTCAGATGTGATATTTTCTTGTACAGTATACAAACGTTCTCTAGTTATTTGATTAGCTGATATGGCCAATTTCCTGTCAGTGTCATTTGAATTGCTTTTTGTATATCTCAATCTTTTCTATCAGCTAAATAGAGTAGACTTTAAATATTTATATGTTTTTATTGTAGTTTAATACTTGACACAATATGATTATAAACATGATAAGTATCACATTATTCCTGTTTCATGTTTAACAATATGGTAAACAAACAAAAGTCTTACAACCATCTGGCGGTTAAATGAAACACAAACCTGTCGTCTTTATACATCAATGTATGTTTCAACATCATAATCATTAATTAATGGTTCGTGAATGTTGTGATTGAAAAGTATAAGTCTTTACATGGTATTAAACATTCTAAGCTTTTATTGCACAGTAGTAAAGAAAAATGATAATACTTTTGTTAGAATGAAAGATTATTAACTCGTATTCATCACAAAATCCTACTACATGTAAAAATATAAACACAATGTTAAATAATTGATTGTTGGATATGGAGTGATTATTTATCAAAAGAGTTTTCCAACAGTTGATCATATAATATAAAATCTATGTTGAAACAAATGATTTTTTCTTGATAAGGCTTGGAAAAACGTTAGAGAAAGAAACCGCATTTAATAGCATTAAAATCATTATAAATATGATGCAAAAAGTTGAAGTCACTTAATTTCAATAGCAAACCATTAAAAATACAGTAAATAAGTGACAAAAGATCTTCTTTTATTTTTACCGATTATCACCAAGTAATATAAATTGGCTGTTTATCTTCATGTCATTGAATCGTTTCGTGGAAGAACTTGTGATGAGAATAATGAAAAATATTAAAAATGTATTTTATTTCTTTTTCCGTTTACTTGCGGCAGCGTACCGGTCGTTGAACTTTTCTATTTACATTACGAAACCTGACCTTGGACAAGGAGAAATGAAAGTTTACAGTTACATGGTATTATGACTGAGCGTGTGCAAAAGACTGGTTAGATATATAGATACTACTGAAATTATGGCACTTTCGAAAATCGGTATCTTGCTTTTTATCGATCAATACATGATACTTATTTCAGTTTCTTTCGCGAGACTGTCGAATTTTACCTTTTCCCTAACCCACCGGGACTGCCATGCCCAAAAAGCTTGATTTTGATTAACGTCTTTGGCTTTGATCGATAGATTTAGACTTAAGTAGATGTGTGAGAGCTTATCTAATCATTTCCTGTTGATAGCTGATTTGATTTAAGTGTATCAACCGTATGATAATTAAGTGCAACTTTTTATCGTGTTTTAGTTTGCCCCACGGCTTTGTTGAATATTCATCTAATTATGAATATTATTTGAGTTGCTTTTCTTAGGAATGACCTTTAAATAAGTTTTTTTAATTTCAAATAAAATAGTACAAAAATAGCAGAAGCCATTTTAAAACACAATACAATTTTAAAATATCACGTTAGAAGGGTCGTAATGCTAAAATAGATTCACTTTATGGTAAATAAATTATAAAGATTGCTTGAACGATCTGCACCTAAGATCAGTACCAAATTGAACATTCAAAGAATTGACATCGCAATTTGACTACATCAGCAAGATGCCGACCGTTCGTTTATTTTTATTGCTTTACTTTCTACCGCTCTAGAAAGTTCAATCTCTTCAAGCCGAACGGTTAGGCGAACCGGCAAGACAAACCACAAATGGGATTTGAAACCAGAACGCATCGCATTGCAACGAGATCACACAGCAGGTTGACCTTCTATTTGCAACGATACATATTCCACAGGCCTGGTTCCATTTCGAGAAAAAAGTATGGTGCAAACAACTGTACGAAAGTAAACGAGCAAATTTGAAGAAAGTACACGTGCGTGGTACGGAACACGGTGAGACACGGCATACATTATTTAGCTGTGCTGTTTTCATTGTCAACCTATACGAACAGTTCACCTGGACGGCTTGCAAGAGTGTCGCTTAGCTTCACTTTCATCTGTCACAGTGGTTTTCTCTCTACAATCAGCCACCGCTTACCATATGACTTCCCATCTGGATGGCAATTTTACGCCTTTTGAAGCGGAAGCAAGCTGAAAGTGATATGTTAGGATATGAATCGAAAGAGAGTAATAGTTTGACGTTGGTTATCATGTCAACCATCAGTTTTAAGTTTTCGGGTCTACCTATCTACTGCTTCGAACCGTTGCCGATCATCGTTGCTCCAGGTTTCATTCCGACTTAGTCAAACCAATAGATAGTGGCAGGAAATTTGAAGCAGTTCGAGGTTGTTTGGCATCGTCCGGAGCCATTCGTCAACAACCGGAGTCGTATGAAGCCGTCCGGAGCCGTTGAAGCTGTTCATCTGAAGCCGTGTAATGTAATGGACGTGTAATGGACAATATCAAACACTTTTGAATTTCAAATAATTTAAGTTTGAATGGTTCCGATGGATCA
>KB672187.1:49148-77307 GCA_000349105.1 Anopheles epiroticus | reverse complement strand
TATGCAGTCACAGAAAGAGCCAAAGCACATCGGTGCTCTGGTTTGGTCTTGACCCTCCTGTTTATGGTATTTATTTTTCGGTGTTCGGTAGAAACGACAAGGCTGTAATGCTTCACTAGAAATATTTATAATGATTATGAAAGTTATATAGATATAGATATTTTAAGTCAAAAGTGTTTCAAAACTACGGTTCAATTGACCGATGGAAATGAAGGGAAAAATACAGTAAACCCAATAGTAATGACTACTCCTGTTAACAATTTCATTGGAACCGAACACATTTTTTCTCTTTGCAATTTTTACAATTTTTCCTAAAAGTAAAATGAATACACATTTTGCTAGTTAGTTTGTAGCCCTGGAATTAATAATTAATTTTTTCATAGACTTTCTGTGAACGACTTATTTTTGCACAAGAAAATACAGAAAGAAAAAAATTAATGATTATAAAATAAAAAAATGAAATTAAAACATCTGAATCAAAAATGCCTAGAAAAAATTAAAAAAAATAATAATAGAACTTTTCCGATTTGCATAACGGCAAACATAATGCCACCAGCCAGAGCCAATTCAGAGGGACACAAAAACGAGAGATTTTTGAAAATTGGAAGGAAAAACGTACTGAACATGATGAGACTGTCGAAAATATTGGATTCGCGTGGTTTTCCGAACAGGAAAAGTGAAAGAGTGATTTCACAGTATTTTCGTTTCAAAGTTGATGATTGATTATTCAATTGAAAACCCCTGGAACAAGTTTTTTTTTACACTGAAGTTGGTTTCAGTGTGGCAGCCGGGTTCAACGGGTCTTTAGCGTCAAGTCGAAATCTTGAAACCGAATCGTTTAGACTGCACAATATTGAATGCGCCATCGCATAAAAGAACGGTTGGTGCAAGTTGAATTGAAAAAAACACATGTACCCTTAAACATTTTCTGTGGTTGCAAATTGGTCAGGCAACCTCTTCTTCAGAAATTGACATATTTGACTGTCTGTCCTACAACACTGGATAAGAGATACTTTATCGTATTAAATAACAATCGAATATGATGTTACTCTTAATCAGCATAAGTTGCATACAATAGATTGATGCTAGAGTATGCTACGCAATGTTGTGTGCAACTGCGCAAACTGTTGCGTTAAAAGGAAACTTGCCATAAATTTTGTTCGAAGTTGTTTATTCAATCTTCATATCGAATCAAGTGAACTACAGGGTGCTGTGGTAATTATAGGCTTTTAGAAGCTGATTAAATGTAGGCTGTAGTGTGTGCTCACTTTAACTATCTAAAATTACTTGATTACACAGCGAATATAAACAATGAAACAAAGAATTACCAGGGCCATTTTCGTATCATGTAACAATATGGTAAAATTTTCCAATGAAATAACACACTTTGAAAAATTGAAAAAGCTCCATTTGCTGCTATGCAAGTGAAATATGTTGAACCTTTTTGAATTTGATATAATTTTACGCGGTTACATTTTGATTGAAGCACGAGCCAGGATAAAAAAGGATCAAGTGGAGTATTTCTGAAAATATTGGAAAGCCATATAATAGCCATATTCTTAAGGTCATTTTCGTATCATACTGATGTTACAAACAATGTAAGGCAAAATAATTAGAAAGAAGAAAAAATATAAAATAATAACTATCATAGCAAGCACCCGTGCCTATACTGTGACGTACAGTGGGACGTATCGTCCATGCCCTCACACAAAACGATGAAACGTTCGTTTACTTGACGGTGTCAAAGCGAGTGTCGAGCTGTGTGCAATGTTTGTAAAAATGTTTCCCGCTGAGGGTGTGTTTGAAAAGCAAATGTCGTTACCAACGGCCAGCGGACGCTCAATGAAACTGTTCGCGGTTGTACGAAAGCATTCATCACATTTAGCTGCGAGTAGCATTCCTTTTTGTGTGTGATCAGCGCACTTTAGCCGGATGAAGCTGGAGCCTGTCTTCCCTACTCTCACCATAACGACCACAGCAACGACAACGACAATGGCGACGTGTCGTAATTGAAATTCAAAATGCAATTCATAATTAAAATATGCGCTCCGGCAAAATCTTTTCTCCCGGTCGTCACCGCCAGCAGGGATGAGGAGATTATACAACCCCCGCGTGGAGGGAGATTCCACCATCAGAATGGTGCCAAACGGCAACGGTTCTCCCGAAGGGCCCGGAGGACTGTGGATGAATTTCTCCTCCGGCAGTGTACCGCAGACAGCGATGTGAAAGGATTGTTGAGTTTCCTTTTCTGTCTTATGGAAATAAAAGGCGAACGAGAGAAAAGCACGAAGGAAAGGGAATGGGAAAATCGAGCCTCGGTAATCAGGAACCTTGGGAAACAACATCTCAATAGGAGAGGAGGGGGTGCTAGGCGAGAAGAAACAAGCGGATTGGAACAAAGATAAACAACGAAACAAGATCATGCCGTCCACGTCCATGTTTTTTTCTCTGCAGGTTCCGTTGCTGTTTCACTCTTTTCTTCAGTTTTTCATCGAGCAAGAAGTTAATTCATCTTCGTTGCTCGTTCATTTTGTGAGCTTTTCACCGTCTTCAGCTTCCCTGCTACGGCTTCACTTATTCAACCAGTTATTTTGCTTCGAAAGCGTGCGTCTCGGTACAGCTTATCTTTTATTCATCTCCGTTGCACCTTTTCTCGGTCGAGTGACGCTGGTCCGGATCAGACGCTCTGGCTCATATCCTCATACCCCACGCTTCCCACTCACACACGCACACGTTCACACGTGACGTTCTTTTCAAGGCGCGCTTCCCTGTACTTTTCAATATAAAGGGGCTTCGCCTTTCAATATTGCCCGGTATCGTACACTCTCTGGACTACGTGTGTGTCAGGAAGCCACTTGACTTTAGTTGACTTAGCCGAGCGAGCGAGCGTTAAGGTGTTCCGCATCCGGAGGGGGAGCGGGGATGGTCTTGCTTGCGTTTTTGTGTTGCCTCACCCTCTCCTCCAGCAGTGAACATAATTTTCTTTCTTTAAGCACCTTGCTTCATTCGCAAAGCCGTTTCCGCCAGCATAATTTTGTCCGCCGGTCGTTGAGGGGCTGTTTTTTTGTTTGTTGGTTCTTGCTTGTTTGTGAGCGAATGAATAAGAAAGATAAATTCTGAAATTATGCAAGCTCAAATGCAAGCGGCGGAATAGCAAAATTCGTTTAAAGACGTTTCGCTCGATCGCACGGGTCGCGGAGCTGAATTTAAGAGTGCGGGGTTAGGGGTCCTTTGAGACAATTATTCAAAGCGATCATTTTTCTTTAAAGTCATCGGCCTCGTTTGGAAGTATGAGCGAGTGTAGTACGGGTTTAGTTTTGAATGCATCCATTAATTAAAATTATAATAAAATATATGAAAATGATTCGTCTGCCGCTGGTGAAAGTATCTCTGTGTCTAAATATGGTTGTTATTTGATGTTGTATCAATTTCGAAGTACTCTTGATTGTAATCTCTGGAAACTTTTGATGAACATTGCATTTTTTTGTAACATTAAAAATGAAATAATCTCAAACAAAATTTGGGATTCTCTTTAATATCGGATTTGCTTCGATGTGCTTATTTTAATCTAACTTAAGGCTTCATTGCGGCCTCGTCGTTTTGGTTGACTTTGGTTGACGTTTTGGTTGACTTTTATCTCTACTAGTAATTTAGTAACATGGTTAAGTTAATCTAATGAAGCAACACGATCGTTTAATCGTTAATGAGCAAGTCCGAGAATAAAGTTCACTTCAAAATATTCAGGAAGAGATAAGCCTTGTTTTATCATTGCTTATAGATTCCTTAAAAAATAAATATATAACAATATTTACAACAAATGAGAACATTATCCAGATTCCCCAGCATGGTACTTCGCCGTCGAATAAAGATTTTTCATAGTTTACGTTTCAAGGTAAACATTTGATCAGCAGTCATAGGGTTAGAATCTGCACTGTAGAGATTCTATAGTTGAATTTCCTTTTAATTAAAGTGTTTTGTATATTTATGACGTTGGTTATCAATTAAAGTTCAAAAGTCAGCACCGACAACAGCATAGAAGTTGAGCCGGCCAGCCGGTCATTCTATAGCCTGAGAAAGCATTTCACCTCACAAAACCTGTCGCGACGGACGAAGTTGAGACTATATCGCACCTGTATAGTTCCAGTACTCACGCATGCCACTGAGGCATGGACTCTGTCTAACACTGACGAAACTCTCTTGACCGCGTTCGAGAGGAAGATGCTCAGGAGGATTGTTGGCCCCTTACGTGAGGAGAAGCCATGGAGGAGCTGATACAACGACGAGCTGTACAACGATCTCTCCGTTGAGCTCGCAGCGTGCAGCGGATTAAGCTCGCCCGGCTCCAGTGGGCTGGCCATGTTATACGCATGGACCCGGACGACTCAACCAAAGTATCAATATATGAATAAAAGTTCTCTGCTAACGATAAGCGTAACAAAAGAAGGAAAGGAAAATATACCCGATCTCCCATTTACATTTTGTATCATCTCCCTAACCATTGTCAATACATCAGAAAAGCTCCCCAGAAACTTTCCACACAATATCTCATCTCATCCCTTTCTTAGCTCCGGTGTACGGAAAATAATGTCAAGATGTATGAAACACCGTTCCACCATGCTTTGTAGCTATCCTTTCACACAGAGCATAGAACAAAAACCATCGCGTATAATGCGAATAGCTAGCGCTGTTCGTTATTCTTACACCCTTGTCTCACCCCGGGCACGATCTTTACCGCATCTGGCAGCAGCATTCAAACAGTCGGTGACATTCTTCACAGCGAATGCACCTTTCGTGTACGTTCTTTTGGTTGAGCGCACGCATTATTAGACTTGCCGGTTCGGTTGGCCTGTTGTCACGATAAACGAGCCACCAATAAGGGCGGGCGAACGGGTGGAGGTGACATGCAAGGCGCAACATGACACCTAACAAGCAACAGGAATTTAATGAAAATTCCACTTCCTGCTGCGTGTTCTCGATTCTCTGTTGATTTTTTTTTGTGTTTGTTTGGGACTGGAAGCTTTCTTCGACGGGATGCGACGGGTTTTTGGTAGCTGAGGGCGCCACGGAAGAATGGCATAGACTGTGCCCTTTTGTTTGGGGGAAACGGTTGCATTTTCTTATCCAAGCAAGCGCTCATCCCAACGCTAAGGATTGGTTCGGCATGCGTACAACCCAAGCACCGTCACGTGCGTCAGCTTACCGAGCGCCTGATTGTAGGCAAACTTCTTAGCAAATGGGCATCCTTAATTAGGAGCAAAATTTGTTCACCAAACAAGTATTGCAGCGGATGGATGCGTGTACCTGGTGACGGTATGACGAAGGTCTATGCGTAACTGCACTTTCCGAACAGCACTCGCGGGCACGGCTGTCCGCGCGTTAACAAGCTGACCGAGAGATGCGGGGAGCTAATTCTGATGCGCCTTCAAAAGGGAACATCCGGCCCACTAAAACGCACCCACACACACACACACACACACACGCCAACCAAGCATCCGAGTGGGCCCACATCGGTGCCCTTTATCTAATGATATCATCATCAAACATCAGGGCACACCGCAAATGAATGGTTTGAAAGCGGAAGCTCTCCCTCCCTGGGTTGCCTTCAAGGTTCGGTCCTTCGCCGACGGCTGCACGGTACGACCGACCGTGCCGCTTAAGAAATGCTATGCGGTGGCTCGAATGTTGTTCGAGTGCTCTTTTGACGCTAATTTCCGGCAAATGCCTCTGCCAAACACATCTCCCGGTAATGAATGTCACCGAGCAAACCTCAGCCCGGCGTCGTCGTCGACGTCGCTGGAATATATGCCGGTGCGGGTCTTCCGGTTGACGAGGGGCACGTTTGAAGCCGGTGCTGTTGTCAAGCGTTCTTCCGGGAGATGTGCACACCGCATTATGGTTCGCTTAATGTACGATGATGTACGCTGTGTTATTGGATTTTTTTCCTTGCATTCTGCTGATCCATATTTGCTTCTCGTACTGATTCTAAACTGTTAAACTCGTCTAGTGCATGTCCGTTGCTCAGAAAGGCCTTATTTACAGGATTAATTTTGCCGGCGCTTTACATTGCAAAAACTGTAAAAAGAAACATGAAAAGACCAAAGACTTAATGAGAAAAAGATTTTTTTGAAAACTGCATACAATGGATACAGGATCCTAGCTACGTATCTATTTTTTTTCATGCTAAACTCTATACAAGCAGTATGTTTTATTCTCTTTCAGCTAACAACAAACCTAAACTCACTTCACTGTCTTTTCAACGTTGCCAGATAAGCTACACACACACACACACACCAAAATAGGAAGCAGCAATGCAACCAAAAGTATGTCCAGCAATTCCTGTCACGTCCTTCACGCCACACATCGTCAGCGGACAGGATTAGCGGACGTAAAGATGCCGATGGGAATTGCAGGCTCATTCGCCAACTAACACACACAAACACATTCTACTGACGGCTGTGCAGCGTTTCTCCGGTAGCAATGCCGGAAGCAAGGGCCAACCACAATGCACGGTGGTGCTTTCGCTTCCAGCAGTAAGCGGACAGTTTGCTGCTTGTTGCCAATCGGCGAAGAATATGTTACGTACAAAAACAGTGCTGGTGCCGGGGCCCGTTATGACGAACGACTCTTGATGAACATATTTCAGTTTTTGTGAGTTTTGCTCGTGGAAGGAAAAACGTCTATTAAATTTAATAGATTATGACAACGAATTGTGTCATGCGTTCAGACTGTTCATGTGATGCATTTATATGACGTGTTGTTTCTTTTTTTATTTGTAAAACAACGTTGGAAAATGCATTGTTTTCTTTTCCTTAAGTTTTTAAGACCTCTGGTGATAAAACTATAATCATTGTATAGTATAATGGGTGTCATGCAAGAATGGTTTTCTAACGTTATTCGTATCTTACAATGCTAAGCATCGGTTTGAAGTCAATCACTTCGTGTTTTTTCTTCCATTTTTTGATTGGTAATTTTTTGCTGCGTAACGAACTGTTTGATAAGTTTGAAGTAATATCTTGTTTTTGGATTGATTTAAGGGCATTATCGTTTGATCATGAAAAATAACAGATTTGTTTCGGTTGAAAATGTGATAGCCTCTTAATTGTAATTGACAACTTGTTATATCTACGGTTTGGTTTGGCTTTAGTGTAGATTGTTCACATCCGATGTTATCTTATTATTATGGGTTAACTGAGATTTAATCTCGACAATCAAATGCGCAATGCATCTTTATCGCTAGCCTACCTTCCCATACACTCGATGTTCCCTCCCTTCTATCCTCCTTACCTCTGTACGTCCCGTTCCGTCGTCTTCGCGATTAGGCACCCACCTTTATCCCTTCTCGCCGTTCGGTTTTCCTCCAAAATGATCCTTGGCTAAGGGAATGCGTTTCGTTTAATCGGCAGCATAGTCTATTTGACTTCCATACTCCTCTTTCTATATTCCGTTCCTGACTTATCAAATCTTCCTAGTCCTTTGTCATTTTCTACGTTTTTTTCCTTACCTGTATTTTCTTCCTTGCCTTGTTGTTAAGAAAAAGATATATGTATTTGTTAAACCCATGGAGGTAGACAATTGAAGGAAAATAAATCAATAAAATAAATTAATAAATAAATAAATTTTGATGTACAGTTTGCATTATTCCATTTTTAACGAGGAATGGCCTGTGATTTAATACAAGAGAATAGACGAATATACATCATACGTATCTCCATTTTAAACAAATTCCGGTAAAATCGCTAAGCAATCGAAACATTTAGTTAAGGAGTCCTTTGCTTCTTTCCCACACTCACTCAAGTCAATCGGATTAGAAAGCAAGAAACCAAATCAGTTCTAAATGGCATCAACAAGCTCCATAGTTTGCTCTACCATCCAGTCTGCCCATTGCATGTAAAATAGTTTCAAAAGCAACCGCCTTCCCAAGCACTAAACTAACCGCTCTCCACGACTATCACTAAAGCAAGCGAGAAGCTTACACACCACAATCCATTTACCACGCGAACTTCATGATGCCTCGGAGAAGCTCGGTTGTAATAATCTTGTTTTTCCTAGCATTAGTACGAGCAACACACGACACCACGTTCACGAGCCTAGCACCAAACGAAGCGAATAGTGCAATTTTTCCACCAGCGTCCAAGCCGAACAACCGGCGAGCCTATTTTCCAGCTCAAGAAGTTTTCCACCGCTGCAAGGCGGGTCGCACCGCTCGTCTCTGTGCTGCTGCTACGTTCGGGTTGCGTAAAGAGGAAAACAATGGTATGGCAGGCGGCGGCCGGTGACCGGCGAAGGCATCATCGCCCAGATGGAACAAACGAAAACTCAAACAGACAGTGATAGTGCTTATTTGCATATTACATCAAGATCGTGATGGATTCGCCGAAGGAAAAGCAGGCAAATGGAATGCCGTTGTGCCGGTACTCGCGACGCAACACGCCACCAAGCGGTGCGACTGCTCAGTCTGCGCGTGTATGGCACGGCGAGCTATCGGGAAAAAGCTCGCTAGCCTTGTTCGACGAATAAAAGAGAGCAAGCAAGTCAAATCATTTCACGAAACTCCAACATATTTGGTGCAGTCCACTGATCCGTCTCTCCATCCCTTATTTGGTGCTGGCATGTTGCCGTTCCGTGCCGCTTCGTATCGTTGACTTTTATTGCCACGGGGATGCCAACCAGTATCGGACCGGTGGCGGGTCGGTAGGTGGTGTGGGGGAGAAAGGGCATCGCACGCTTGCTGCTAGAATTGTTTCTGTCTGCGTTCGCCGGGAGAGGAAAAAATCGAATCGATCATCGTAGAAACCGATCAGTGAACTGCGAAACGGCGCTCATGAATGTTATCGGCAAAACAGCGGACTGGAAGGTACGTTTGGGCATTTGTAATTGATTGGTTAGCAGGGAAAAGAGGGAGGAAAGTGGGACCTGAGGGACAATTATCGGGAAGTTTGTCGTGTTGCTGATGTTTTGCGGTGCCTGAAGGTAGACAGGGTTAATTTTGCAACATTGTCGTGCAATCATGTATTGATTGTCTCAGTTCCTTTATCAACCGATCGATAAGCGACTCGTCAAATTTCTCGGAAGGTAGTTTTATAGAGCTTTATTCTTCTTTTAAGGTTTATTTCCACGATTCCTGCCCAAGAGGCGTGGAAGTTTCAAATGTATGTATAAAATTACGATTTCCTCACCATATGGTATGCTTTACTTATTTATTCTCCCAATTTCCATCACATTCTTATTTCTGAAAAAAAAATCGTCACAGATTGCCGGATAGAAAAGTGAAATGGTATGCAACGAATCACGCCGTGGCAGTGCCAAATATTGTTTTCCTTTTTTTCCCAGAAGACAGAAGTGCAGCGCAACCAGTGCTGCAATCTACCGCCAAGCGAAACAGCAGCGGCGACAGGATATTAGTTTGGAACAGGCACAAGTTTTTCGATATTTGTTTGCGCATTGCCAAACGATGAATTTGGTGCATTCCAAGGAGGGGAGAGAAAGCATCTACACTGCTGTTGTGCACGCTCATGCATATCATTTTTCGTTCATCGTTGCTGCATCGTGCCCTTGCAGGTATGGCATGTAGTATGTAGTGAGGTGGGAGACTAGTGGCGGCAAGCGGGAAAATGGGAAAAGTTTCAGCGTGCAAGTTTATTGGCTGATTTCGGGTGGCATTTGGTTTTGGCTCGACGATTTAGACCTGTGTGGTAGGTAAGTTGTTGGAGCTTTTCTTCGGTTGCATCATGGCAGCGCATGTTGCATCGATTCATAAATAAATGTGCAGTTCCATTTTACGCCCTTAATCAGTCGTGGTTTTTGTATGAATTGAAGCGTCGTCGAAATGGTTTCATTTTGTTAACCCGTGAGTTTTAAAATAAAGGAAAAATTCTATTTAAATCCTGAAACATACTTTAAGTTTCCATTTTGAAGAGAAAAGAGAAAATACAAAAAAATTGTAAAAGTTTGAGGCTTTTGACTTTAATTGATGCTGTTCATGGCATTTAAATCAGCCTGATCTCAAAATATTAATGATGAAAAATTATTAAATAGCAATACGGCCAGGCTGTTACTACCGAATAAAAAAACAAAAAATTATTAAATATTCTAGATTAAGCCAATGACCAATGCTAATGAGCCAAGGGACAAAGAGATGCAAGGCACCTTCAATTTACATGACAAAATTTCGTAGACTTAACTTAACTTCATTGAGCAATTAGGCCAGGCCGTCACTACCGAAATTTAAAAAAAACTTAACCGCATTGTCGCTGAGCCGGGTGTTGGAAAAATCAAACTAAATTTTGTCCAATATTATTTTCACCAGTAAATATTTACATAACAAAAAAATGAAATTTTATATCTGTGTTGTTACCATACAATTACTTTGTTATGAAATTTATGTCTGAATTACTTTGCTTTCTCTAATGAAGACGTAATGTTTTTGTTTGTCTTTGTTTAATTGATGTTTGTTTACTAGAATTATATATGCAACGTAGTCAATTCCTCACTACGTTGGATAGTTAAATACTCGCTACGGAGGAACGATATGGACTGGTTTAGCTCCTGATTCGTGTTGCTTGGTGAGACCAGCACCAAAGTCGCCTTCCCCGCTGAACTATGTCTCTCATTTTTCATTGAGTTATGATTACAGAGTTTATATGTTTTTTTTATTTTAATTTTATGTTGACTTCATGCCATGAGGTTAACATTCGCTTTTTGAGTTATTTTGGTGTAAAATACGTATTTTGTAAAAAAGGTATTTTTTTTATTTGGTAGTAAAGGTAAAGCAAAAACCAATGGAGGCGCCAGGTGGTTGTGAAAAGTTTATTAACCGATTTTTTTTAAATTTATTTTTTTACAGACTTTGACCGTCATGCTAACATTCACCACTTCATTAATTAAAAGTAATTTGGTATATAACGTTTTCCGAGCATCATCAAACAGATCTCATCCGTAAGGGCACGGAACGTTGCTAAAAAAATGACGTTTTTTGTCTTGAATGGGATGCAGATTGTCTTGAATGGGAGCATGAATGGTCATTTTTATACAAATTCGTCTATTCGTGTTATTTGAGTCACTTCCGAGGGTTTCGTTTTAAAGCTCAAGCCCGCAGGACAAGAAAATAAGACCGCGGCAAACTTTGTTGATTCCAGATTCTGGTACTATGACAGCCGGTTCGAAGAACTAGTCTCCGTTAAAGTATGCCTTTTTACTCTCCGTGAAAGTATGTCTTTTACTTTCAGTGCTGCGTCCTTGAGTATGATAAATGTACTCGAGTATCGGGGCGTAACATTTGTATCAACCGACAGTGGAGTAGAGCTAACATCCTGTGAGCTTGAAATCTGTAGGAATACTGTGTAGCGATGTTTAACAGTGTTTAAAATTTTAACCAAACTATACTGTTTAATGAGCGACATGACTCTCCTCACATCGCTTAATAAAAACTCGGAGAAAAGACTGGGAAGTATCCATCAGCCAGTGGACAGTTTGTATAACGCGAAATCGTTGCACCGAACCTCCTTCCACTTCTCGTATGCAGGACAAAAAGTGCATTTGACCACAAAACCTAACGGCAGCGCTCGCTCGTCATCGAAACAAGGTCTGCAAAAGGTTTTTTTTGTCCTTCTCCATGCAAAGTTTCTCGCCACAGGAAAGGAAAAAGTCACATACATTTGTAACTGTTTCACGTGGGGATGAGTCGTTTTTCCTTTTTATTTTCACTAAGCTCATTAACGTGAAGAACACCACCCCGTCATTATGGATTTTTTTTATTCAGTAGTAACGGCCTGGCCGTATTGCTGTCATTATGGAATTTAATAACACAACATTTTTCCATTGCATAAACGACGACTGGGCGCCTCCATTTCGGAAAGCATACTGCCTTCCCACCGGCTCACTTTTCCCATTTGATCGGATTAGCTTTCAGTTCCTTTTGCGTTCAATGCAAACGTTAAACAGATTAGTTTTTCATTTTATCAGTTTGAAGAGTCGTGCTCCGCTTATCAGTAGAAAGTTCAACAAATGACAAAGTACTAACTACTGAAACAGCATTTTTGACAGCGAGCCGCTCGTTTTGAAACCCGTTTATGTCGGATGCCAGCCAGTCAAGTTTGTGCGCAACGACAGTTCACTGTGTACAAAATGTGTCCTTCGACCGTACTGCAGGTGCAATAGCTTGCACAGCCAAAGCGACCGTCATTCGATCGCTGCCGAATACTTGAACCTGAACGCTTTCCATTTTCGTGGCCATCCAGCGGGGTGGAATATCCATCAGAAAATTACGCTCATAACTGCTTTTGACTGCAGTCTAATGGCTTTTCAGCGGTTGGATAAAGTCCCAAGATTGGCCCAGGGGGTGCGAATGCATTTGCTGCTGCCGTTGGTTGCTGCTGGAGCTGCACCACAGGGCCACAAACCGGCCTGGCAGGGGCGGGGGAACGGTTCCGTGGGGTGATGCAAAACTGACAAAACACATTTTGCCCATTCATAACGTTTTAATTTCTTTTGCTACTTTTACACCTGCCCTTTACCTCGTTTCGGCTCCCTCCTGTTGGCACAGTGCCCTAAACACACAAACACCGTTTTTCCCTCCCTTTACGTACGTATCGAGCGGAATGGTGCATCCATGTCGAAAAGAGATGACGCTTTTCTGTTTTTTTTTCGTGCAGTTTTTGTTGCTTTTTTGAATAAAACCGTTGCAAAAGAAAAGCAGTAAAGTGAACCAAAAAAAAAATGGAAAAAGGGAAAAGCACTGCAGATGCACCTTTCCGCGACGGTGCACCGGTACAGTGGAAACTGGGACAGGCGCCCGTAAAGCAGATGGCTCACCGCGCACTCCCTTTTGCCGCCTCGCGACCCCCCTCCCCTCCCCCCTTCACCCACCCACTCATTCATGCATTCGCTCTGGCGCCTTTCACAACCGGACGGAAAATGTTTCATTAAAATTAACGTTTTTCTATCTCGAAGTGGCGCGCCATGCGCGAGCGCCAAAAGAAGAAAAAGAAGAAGGTGAATAAAGGATATCCTCACTGAGCCGTGGCTTTTATTTTTCCTGCTACAGTTTCTTGCACAGATTTTGCCTTCCATGCCTTGGCTGTACAAATGGCGCCGTGTACGGGCGGGCCTGCTCGGGATGAATTTTGACCGACAGAAGAAGTACGTCGAACGGGATTGGGCCGACTGGGCGGGGTAGGGGGGGTGGCGGTGAAGAAAAACGCGAACAGAAGGAAATAATTGTAGAAATGTCATAATTTTCAACGAGCGCAAACGATTTGGCCACCCTGTCGGTGCGGGCGAGGGTTGGTGTTTCTTTTTCCTGCTGTTTGATGTTGGCGCTGCACCGATGGCTGGACAAAAATTCAAATCCCGGTGCAGCTGGTGGGCTAGGGCGCTCTGTTTTTCTCCCCCCATTAAATGGAGCAGAGATTTGAAAACGGGGCTTAAAACAGGATAAAGCGAGCGCAAAGACATAATGAAAAGCACATTATAAGGTTAAGAAAGGTTTGCGATGGGCAGGACAGGGAAGCAAAACACGCAAACATCGAATGCAGCGGGCAACATTCTTCGTTCCACCTGCATGTGATCGGATGGTGACCAAAAACCAAAACGATGCGAACGGAAGCAGCTAGGTGCTGGGAGAGTGGAAAGCAGGTGAAACATTGCACCGTGAAATGGATTTCAGACGGCGGATAAGCGAATGAATAATTTTTATAGCAGCGGTGCGCTCGAGACGCATTCAATCCTTTTCATTCATTTGGTCTGCTTTGAACATCGCCATGCCGGACGTTTTTTCTTCGCTTCAGAGGCAAGATATAAGCCGCGCGAAGGAACGGTGCAATCTCTGCTTTGTGATCCGGTTGTACGTGCGCTTGTGAGTGTGTGTTTTTCAACAAGCTGTCCGTTAGATAAATGACCATCGTTGGCAAATTGTTGAAAGGTTTCACCACCAGAACGATAGTGCTTCCGACTAGCAATAGAGCTTAAGTGCATCGTTCGCATTGCGTTTAGTTTTGGAAGAGATTTCTTTAAGGTTATGGCTTAGGGGTGGATTATGATTGGGCAAATGGGCTGCAATACAAGCATTTACATACAAAATCAGGTATATTTTGGAAATCGTTTTTGATTATTTAAAGGCAAACATTCCGACATTTAATTACCTTTCACTTTAAGTGTTTTAAGTATAAAGTAATGTTGATTTAAGTATTATGCTTCTGAGAACTCCTCAAACTAAAACAGATTTAGAAAGAGTTCAAAACTGTTGTAACAAAAACAGATTTTACTACTCCTATAAGCACAAACAAATGGTTTTGAGATATTAATAGCATGTTATAGGAGCTATCTTTAACTATATAACTAGCTAAAAACGTTTTATAATCCGGTTCCTCTGGATGCAAACCTGAACTTATCGATGCATATAGATGAAGTCGTTATCAGAGGAAATCATTTAGTCGGCTTTATTATTATGACTACAAATAAATACCGCGATCAAATCTGCTTTAAAACCGTGTTTTGTAGTATTCGTTCGGTTCGGGAGTACTCGAACGTGCTTTGGAGCTCAACTACCCACCTTGACTTCCAACAATCGACTTAAGGTTATTCAGCTCAAGTTTATCCGATTTTCCATATTAGCTTCCTTTGAAATATTGTAAAAGAAGTAAATTTTTCGAGTATCCTTTTTCGTAGCAGCAAACGATGAAAAATGAAAAAAATATAAATGATTACCATTCCGTACAATTGTAGATCAAGAAAGATCAAATTAAGCGTATCATTCTAGCCTTTATATTAAATTTACATCAAACTGAAAGATTACACTATCGCTTGTTGAATCTGCGCTACAACTCTATACTAAAGGTGCTGGTATCTAATCTGCATGACTAGTGAAAGCAATTTTGACTCGCAAATCGAAAAAAGCTTACTATCTCGTTAAGTTTCAAACGTTTTAAAACTTTTTTTTTAGGATTGTTTAAGGAACAATTAATGTTTAGTGAGTGAGTGAGTGAGACCAGCTTCAGAGGCTGCGTGGTTCCAGGCCACCGCTGGGAGGCTTTATAAAAATCCAGACCTAGCTGTTGAGTTACACACCATGTCCTTGAATATTGTACATTTGCAGCATTCAGTTCGTAGTTGAAAAGATTAGATTAGCATGCCATTCTACAGTACAAAGCTTATCCTGCAGATATATTTAATGTATTTAAATCAGGATAAGCTTTCCGATAAAATTATTATCTACAAACTCTACATCAGAATCTATTATCTTATTATCTTCAACTACAAACGAAAGACAAAATAAACCGTCCAGTGTGGTAATGTTTTATTTTATTTGAACCAATTGCATGTCTTTTGTATTTATATATTTATAAGTTTTATCATTCGTCTGACCTTCATTATCTTTCGAATAACAAATAAAATAACAATAACAGTGTCTCTGTTTTAAACTTTCCTTCCTTTTCGTGATTCAAATATGAGAACAGCTGAGCTTGCTGTAGTAGGAAGCCATCATTTACTATTCGGATAATATGCCATCAAATGATCAGAAAGAGTTTTCTTTTGATCATCAGCAGTATGTAGTTCTTGTAATCAGACAGATAACACCTTACAGTAAGGTAATACTTTATAGTTACTAACACTCTAACACTCATCCAGGCAATGGGAGTGTAATTCAACTAACACAAACCATGTATTGCATCCCAGTTCGACACAGGACGCCTGAAGTGTGGATTCCACATCCATCCTGCTGGGTTCAACACTTCACAATGACACACCACCTCACACGCCCGTAGCATTAGAGAAACGGATATTCCACTCCGTTAACTACGAGAATTAATTAAACTATAAATTGGAAAATGGAATTATTTATAATGAACTAATGCTTGTTCCATTAGCCATTTGCGTGGCCCAGCAAGACTGTTGGATATTTTACCCGTACCGTGCCACGCTCGCGACGGTTCAGGTCGAGCCAATGCCGCATTACGGATCGGGTATGCGTACGCCCGGTTTATTCAGCAAACCGGGTAAGAAGCGGCAAAAGTACCACGTTGCCAGGGTGAGCAAAGCTCCTGGAGTGAGGGATTATGGCACCGATTGCATGAGTGCAACACGGCCAGCATAACCAGCAGCCTGGAGCTGGTAGTATCAGCAGCCCAGGAGGTAGAACGCGAACTGTCGATGGAATTGGTTTATGGGTGTCTGGAGCTGGAGCTCTTGGGAGGACTCGTACGGAAGTTTAAAGCCATCCTTCGATGCATGCTCTGTTGCAGCGGGGACTGTTACGATATCGCTGCTAAGTTGGTTAGATAAACCCACGGCGCTGACTAAGACTGGCCGAGTAGGACACGCGAAGTTTCTTTTGCACCAGGAAAAGCGAAACCGATCCTTCGTTAGAGGAGTGGTCGTAAAACAGCATCCCGACCGGTTAATAAGAGATGTCGTTTTGTTAGCAATTGGAAAAGCTCGAACTGTGATTCTACCAGACGACAGCACTCTACAGCAACAACTAGATCGTTTCTGTTTCTCTTCCTGCTGCGGGAACAGAACTAAACGTTCTCCAACATCCGACCACCGAATGGAACGCCATGTTTTGTGGCGAATCCAATTGAGGGATGCCCCGTCCGACAGGGAGTAAGATTAAATAAACCACATCGATCCGGGCCATATTGAAAACGGATATAACGCTCAAATATGGCAGCAATTACAAACGCCATCGTGCTGTGGCGGCGCTTAACCCGAGCCGAGGGGTTAGAAATTGTTACGCCCAGGTCATAATGTTTATCCCGAGTGTATGAAACCTTTCCACTTTCCCGCCGGGGGCCGCTGGCTGTGCGTTTGGGCGGAAAGGTGGCCTTCATCTCATCGATGGATTATAAGATTACGCTAAACGATTGCGGCCAGTGTGGAGCAATCGTCATCGGTGTGTGAAATGAGCCGAACGCACGCACAGACACCACCCGGTCCACCCGGGGCCGGTGAATGTGTAAATTTTAATTCAATTACGGTCACCGATTAGATGCATGCAACATTGGTTTTTATGGGTGGGCTGCCTGCAAAACGCATTTGTTCGGTGGGTTGTTTTAAACTTTACAAAGTATGTTTTCGCACACGGAGTGGGAAGATGACCAGCGGAGTTATCGGCAGGGATCATTGCGGCTTGTGAAGGGAAGCATATTTATAGCAGTGTAAGTGTTGGAAAAGGTCAGAAATAATAGCGGCATAGTGTAGTTGATTGCGCACTGAGGACGAATCGATTGCTTTGTAAGTTTAGTCTACAAAATATTCCATGTCAAAGAAAATTACAATTCAATTATTGCTTTTTTCCGCTATGAATTTATGACATTTAGAAAGGTTTGGCTGTTATTTCAGAACCACATAATCAAACACATCATCATCATTTGTCATTATTTTGTTATGATAATGTTTTAAAGTTGTTTTGAATCGTCTTAAACTTACTTTTATTCAATTTTTTTTTCTTAGAAAAGAGCTTTTCTTTTAATTTAGTTTGTTGACTCAATCAACTATTTCAGAATTTTCGTAAACTGGGTAAAGAAGTATGAGATAAATTCAGGTTTAGTTCCATGTTTTTAATGCTTATGTTTAACCATCTTTTTGTTTTACTTCTCTATTAATAATATTATTGATTTGAATACCACGACGTGAATAAATCCATAGTAGAACAGAGTAGAAATGACTATAGTTGCTGATTACATTGCACAATGTGAATCGTGCTCAAATTTTGAAACTGAATAAAAATTTTCAAAATTTAAGTTCAAATTTGGCCGGAGTTAAATAAAAATAAAAATTGTATATTTTCGGCCATTATGAACGAAATTAAAATTAAACTGGTTCAGATTTTGCCAATAAAACTCGTAGTTAATAAAAATAATTTTGATAGAAAATATTGAAAAAAAATACTTTGTTAATCACTTCCAGTAGACGAATAAATTGGTTTCAAGTTATTTTAACTTTATGCGTTTATTGAATAAAACACTTTCCTAGGGTTATGTCAGAGCTTGAGGCATTTTAAAAACAGATTATTTTATATTTATTGTGTTTGTTTTTTACATTATTTAACTGTCACAAATCCTTAATCATTAGCTTTCCTGTTATTCACTTTGACTTGCTGAATGTATGAAAATAATCAAGCTCTGAAAATAATTTTATATAATTTCCAAGCTAGAAAACAATAAAAATTAATCTTTTTGAAGTTTGTCCTTGCTTGTCCTACCGGTAGATAAAATGATTCTAAATGAGATAGTTTTCTGCGCGTATTAAATACTACGACGTGATTTTAAAGACAAGCGGTACGTGCTCGTTGCACTAGAAAAGACTTTTTGTCATGCAGATTGCATAGTATGTTCATAATCAAGGGATTTTGAGCTACTTTTCCTTGCCTTTCAGTTGATAACTTCAGCTTTGATAAAAGAACAACATTACATTGTTTTCTAGCGAGACATTTCACTCTAGGCAATTCAATTACATACATTTGTTGAACACTTCCAACTTTACCATCTATTTGACCTAAATAACAGCAATGCTAACGAGCTTGAAAATGAGCCAACTTACAACGCGCTTCGGGCAAAAGCCGGCTGACCTACATAGGAACAAGGAGCCGACAATCCTGCAACATTCCCTCGATGGGCCCGACTTTTGCCAACTTAAGGCCACCACCAAAACCCTTAACTGACGTTCTTTTTAATTGTTTCGCCAGAAAACATCGACCGATTCCGCTACATTCAACCACTCCTCCGGGTCAGTGGTTGCGCTTGACAAACGTGCTCCAAAGCGGCATAACCACCTCTCCCGCACTTGAAGCAATCGTTCACACGGACGCACGGGATGGGCGAAAATTCTTAACAAATTTTCCACCTCGGTTGCGATAGTGCTGATACTGTCATTTACGCTTCGGATGCACGAAAGCTCTAAACTGTGGGCTTACAAAACAGCAAATGCTGGATGTTACCCGTTGCTGACCCTTTCCCGTCACAGCTTATCAAAACTTTTTCGACCACTCTTTGCACTTCGCGTTCGACGTTTAGCAAGCTTCCGTTGTGCCAGTGCGTGTGTGCGACTGTAACGTCTCCTGTCTCTTCTATGAGCCACTGTCCAAGTTTGCAGAAGAAACACGGGCAGAATCGCGACCGCGAACAAAGTTTGCCGGGCGATAGTCGTTGTCGCGTACATTTGCATATCTTAATAGGCAACATAAATTCTGGCCCACAAGTTCAAGCCCTGCCACGCCGGCTTGGCCCGCTCGTTACTGTGCCTCTTGTTCGGGGTGGGCGCTCCAGCAAACCAGCGCAAACCAGCCACGAGCCGTTCGCTCGTTCGCTGTGCAAAAGTTACAAAAGTTTGTCGGGAAATAATAGAAAATGCAATTAAGTGAAATGCTTTTCATCGCCGCAAGTGCAGGAACCTTTGCGCAGGGGGTAGACCAGCTGGTGCACTGGCACTCGCACTGGGAAGGGGAAAGCGTTTCCCTTCGTTCGTGTGAGTGCATGGACACACACTCGGGCAAGTGACGGGTTGATTTCTCCCGGGAGCAATTGGTACGGCCGGATGTGTTCCCGCCGGTCCGTGCAGCGTATGGGTGTTGCAGAAAGTGATGCTAGTTTGCTTGAAATACGTTAAATTTTGAATTACATATCGAGATAAGATCGAGCAAGGCTAACGACTTTCACGACAAATGCATGAAATCACAATAGAGCGATGCATTACGTGGTACGACAAATCCATCAGGCAACAGTGCACCGTGGCAGTTAAAAGCACAATCGAAATACATGACAGTTTCTCGAAAGCTGCAGAGTAACGTAGCCCTAGCCTAAAACGCAAATAGCAATTCTTTTGCCGGTCATACCATGATCGTTTTCGCTATGCCTCATTATTCAACACGATTCGATATTCCATTTCAATTCTTAGTAATTTTAATAAATTTATATTGTCCGTATACGGACAATATAAATTTATATTGTCCGTATGTATATTGATCAAAACGTTAATGTAGGGTGCTACCCGAAGCTGGTGATTGGAGCTCATCATTTCCTCAAGAAGCAGCTCAAAATCAATGATCCATCGTTTACACTGTAGGTCGGAAGTGTTAACGGAGTACTATAAGAAGAGGAGATTACGTTCACTAGCAAATGTTGAGAAGGTTCACTTACCGGTAAGAAGTTGTTACTCATTCCGGGATATTCACGATTGGTATGCAGTAAAGGCTTTTTGAACGTACAGCTTCCCTGCTTAACTTTGTATCAGAAAGGATAGCTTCGAGTCGTCTGCGTAAAGACGGTGGCTTCCAGGTTGAAACACTCATGTTACGTTGTTACTGGAAATGATGAAAAGCAGCGGAACAAGATCCTTGTGCTAGTTATGGAAAAAGCATGGATACGACGGGAGGTGTGGGATCTATTTTTCACTTGAAACGACCGGACAAATATACTGATGGCATTCTATTAAATAAAATCCTTGTAACAATGCAGTGCAACACAACTCTTAACGGTCTTACTACTTGCAATACACAGACCCAGGAACATTAGTTTACGATCTCTTCGAGATAAATATTTATTGTTTCCTCACTAAATTCGTTGTTCTTAAACTGTTTTTATTCTTTTTTTATTTTATTTTTTAGTATTAAAAATCATTTAGTGAAAGTGATACATTTTATGTATTATATTGAACGATTTTTTATCAACAGTATTTTTTTTGTTTACCCGGGTACGATGATTTTAGATGAATTTTAACTTTCAAAAGGAGCGAGTGATTGTTCATATCTTTGAAAACACTTTCACGATGCTACTTTTTCATCTTGCAGTAGAAAATGTACTTCCAAAAATTATGGCTACAGGCCTGACAAAAGATATTCCTTTTTCACAAGTATTTTAAACTGTATTGAGTCCTTTTTAGTTCAAAACACCACTGCTGTTTCAAAAAGATTTACGAAACAATAAACCTTTCATAAGATGCGAAACACTTTTACGAAACGTAAGTGTTTCGTACACCTGTTGACTTATCGAATATCGGTGTCACTTTGATAATCACTGCTCTTAATATTGAATTTGACTTGGTATAGTTTCAAACATAGCATAATTTCGTATCAAAATAACTTCTCAATGTGTTTTTGTGTTTGCAGAACGAATAAGTTTTTAATAGGTGTAGAAAAACTACTAGGCAATAAAATTATATTGGATTCGGTATTTGCAAATAAAACATAAATGAAACATTTCCACGAAATTTTCCTGTAACCATACCGATGAAAGGCAAAGGCAAAAATCTATGTTGTGCAAAAAAACTGTTTTATTACTATGTAATAACGACCTGTACTTCGTTCATACTTTCAAATGACAAGAAACATGAAAAGTTCTTGTTCACCCAAATATTTGCCAAATATATACTTCCAGTAGTAAAGGATAAATGTAAACGAACTCTTGGAAACACCCAAGCACAGCAAAACTCTTCCCCCGTAACGACAAGAAGAATCGGTCAAACATTCCGCGAATACCATCTACCAACGCCAGTTCCCCAGTGCGTAAATTTAACAAGAGTGCCACTTTCCACGAAGGTCAAAATAGAAACCGGAACCGGAGATAGAATAGAATCCTTCCGGGTTGCCTCCCCCCCTCTCTCTCTAGGGCATGGGAAACCCCCCAAACGCCCAAAACGGTAGCGTGTCAAGTGAAATATATGAATATTATTTAACTTTAATTATGATATTATTTAACCCGAAGACCGTGGTCGTAAAATATTTTGTTAGCTCGTTTGGGCTGCTGACCGAGCGTTCGCATCAGCGTGTTGGAAGCAGGGAAAATAAGGCACTCTCCCCGCACTTTTACGCACCGCAAGGCTGGTGGTGGTGAACTTATCCGAAACTAACTGCTCTTGGTGCTTATTTGCTCGTTTGCGAGTAAGTGGGTTTCGGTGTTGGGGGTGGGGAAGCAGGCGTATGGACTGGCTTTGTTTCGGTATGCACCCGGCCACCCAGAAAGGCGGCGATAATTAAGTTAACTTTTTTAATTCATTTTCTCGGAATAAATGAGCCATTCCTGTCAGGTGTTGGCGACGGAGGCGGGTGGTATGCAAACGCGTACGCTCGCCACTAGCAAAACCGGTTAACGCACGTTGCGTCGGACCAGCAGTTGTGCCGACAAGTTGTGATTTGCTTTGGTGCGTGGGAAATTCCATAAAATAACCACACTCCCCATGGTTGCAGTATGGTCCTTCCCTTTTGCCATCGGTATGATGATGTTATTAGGTGAACCAGTTCTTTGCATGCGACCGACCGACGCGTACACTGCGTACTATGATTCCTCATTAATTTAATGGGCTCGCTCGGTGCGCTGCGTGCACAAAGCGTGTGAGAGAGCGAGAGAGAGAAAGGAGTGAAATAAATACACCAATGTGTGCAGGTTTGTTATGTTAGGTGTGCTTGTTTTGATATTCTTAGCTCTTTGGTGAAATATGCCTAGTTTTCTGGC
Source organism: Anopheles epiroticus (assembly GCA_000349105.1). Lineage (NCBI taxonomy): Eukaryota > Metazoa > Arthropoda > Insecta > Diptera > Culicidae > Anopheles > Anopheles epiroticus. The sequence goes on along the minus strand of KB672187.1, from coordinate 54,865 downwards.
ATCTTAAGCAAATGAGTGCGTCAGAACACATGAACTACTTAACGATGTTGGTGCAAGGCTATGTATACCATTTTATGACTTTCTAAAACAGATTTATTATTTTATTATGGCCGTACTGTTTAAGAGTGTGACGATAATTATTTACTATTAACTGAAACCACATTTCAACCAATTACGAGATATTTAAATCGCTCAAACCATGGCACGCTCAAATATGGGTTGTTCCGAGAGAGTTTTGGGTTCAAAACAGTTTCTTACTAACCTTAAACTACCCGATTTGTCTCGTAATATCCCAAGGTATTCAGCGGTAATAATTGAATAATTAATAATTTTTGTATTCGGGTTTCATTTTCTGTGGAGTATGGTGTGTTTTAATACTAGTAGAAGATGGATAGTATTAGTAGAAGATGGATAGTATAATTAGTTAAATTAACAACAATTTATTTATGTTATTAATGTAACGTGTTTGTGGAATAAAATGAGATGTTTTTGGTGGATTCTTTATTAAAGAGTTAATATAGCAGACATGGTACATGATGGTGTGACATAAATTTACTGTTCACTGTGGTAGGCCGGCCCGGTAATCTAATGGTGAAGGCGTAGGGCTGTCAAACGGCCCGTCATCGGTTTGAATCTCACAACCCCTCATACGCAGGATAAACAATCCTGGAATATGGATGAGGGTACACTCAGTCATAGAAAGAGCCAAAGCACAATGGTGTTCTGGTTAGGCCTTGACCCCACAGGGGTTGTTGTGCCACCTACGAAGAAGAAGAAGTGGTGAACTTCCTTTATCATTTAACTATTTTAACATTATATTATTCTTTTTCTATAAAACGCATATGCAGGTTCTTTGTTTCCAAGCCATGCTTACTTTTTTTTATTGAATTCAATCATTCTTGGTTTTCATTTGTGTTATAGTAAACATTCACTGGTTCGCGCTCGATTGCAGACGTACTATATTACGTTTTCAGCTTTAAAAGAATTGGTTTCAGCAACCAAAATTTGTTTTTAATTGAAAGAATTCAATCTTCATTGATCTCCTTACGATTCGGGTAAAACTTTTTATAACCTAATGCTGCCGATGGTCTAAGGACACGAAACGTCAGGAAAATTTTCATTCGCTTGTTTTTTCAGTTAATTAAGAAGTGCCTTTACGATCAAATATGGGTAGAATAAATTTTAAATGGTGTAATAATGAAGAATGTACACTGTAATATGATTCAAGGATCGAAAAGTTGTATTTAAGCGGCAAAAATGAATCAATGCAATTAAGGCTGAGGCTATTTGCTAGTCTTTATACAATTGTATTTTACCTCTAGGCCAAGCAATTGAAGTTGTTCACCAGCTTTATTGAGTTTGAACAGCCATTCCAGGAACTCATAACAGTCTCCTGTTGGCAGAGATAAACACTTGTGTCCGGCAAATTGATAGCTAATCACGCATACAAATCATCGTATTCCGGACCTTAATCTTAAACCCATTCATACCACCTTTAACACAGACATTAGCAGGATAGTTTACTGCCGAAGCCCCGTAAGCTATGCACGATCGTTCGAATCCATGCATCACCTATTGTTGAGGCGTTCGAAGCCATTACAGTATCAGATCAAATTCACGCTTGATGAACGCCGTCCACACACACACACACACACACACACACACACACAATAGAGGGTACCCTGTGCCCCCCCATACGGAGGGAGTGATAAATTTTCATCCACTCGAACCGATGCACATCCTATCGTGAGGTATGCCCAAGTGACGATATCCCCACCAGGGATATGCTAACTGTTAATCAAATCAAAGCAATGACGCATTATCGCTCTCCCCACGAACAAACACACACGAAAATGGCAGCCGCATTGTGCTTGTGTTGAACACATCCTGCAACGTTCTTCGGGAGCGGGAGTGCTAAACGAGGTCCCGGAGGCGTATCGAGTCCCTAATCATTGGTTCGGGAGCAATTAGAGTGTTTCGCTATCGTCGATCAAACGACAATTGATGGAAACAATGGGATTCACACAGCCGCACGAACGCACAGCAACACATCCAGAACCGGCTGTGTCACGTTTGTTGTGGACACGTGCTCTGTGTGTGTGGGTGTGTGCAGCCGTGCGTGTGTATGTGCGTATGGGTACAATTATTAGTGCTAATCTAATTTTCCATCGACTACTTCCGCAGACGCGATGGTAACGAGCACGTGAGACGCATTACGATGTGGTACATAGCTACCGAATGCGCACGATAATGGGCGTAAGTTATGAAGGTGTAATTGTAGGTGCTTTCTTTCCTGTTTTGGGGTTGGAATGGGCTTGGTCCCTTTTGTGGGATGAATGATGTCGAGATACAATTCCGGTTGATGAGAGGTGTGGTGGTTTATAGGATGCTTCTACGTTCGGTTGTCCATTTGTTGGTGTCTATTTAATCAAAGTTGAGTGTTTGTTACAGTATATGGTAGTGTACTTCTAATAAGCGTACGCACTTACTACATGATGCTCTTGTGCTTACTGGAATAGTTGAGCTAGTAAGCTGTAAGATAAAGTAGAAATCATTCATATGTAATGAGGAGGAGAAGCCTATGCAGTGATGCTGTTTCAAAAGACGATGGAAAACATAAAAATACATGAACGGCTAAAGAATTTAGTTCGTTGAAATTTCATAGGCTATCGTGGTTTCAGTTTCGTGGTTAAAAAAATTTGAGGAATATCAAATTACTCACATATTGATAACTTACTTACTTACTTACTTCTACACTTCTTTTTTTTACAAAATTGCTCACAAATCACGTATGAAGTTTAATCCTTATTTCCTTATTATTAGTTGTATTCCTTATTATTAGTTGTGCCTTGACCAATATATGTTGAACAAATATGACCCATACGAATTGGGACAGAGCAGATGATAACGGTTTGATGATTGGTAAATAATCTTGTTTTCTTTATACTTTATCTTCTTTCCCGAAAACGAACACAGTTGCTTTCACCTTGTTTCTTTCAAGTATAGAACCATAAACAGAAAAGCTTAGGGCAATTAAATGTCTATTCGCTCTAACTCACTGCACATTAAAATAATCAATACTTGCCCTTGGTAACAAAAGAAGCTTGTACTAACAATAAGAAACGATGGGAAACCTTTCTTCTTTTCTTGTTTTACATTTAAAATGTACGAAAAGTAAGAAATAGAAATTATGTTTAAAACGCAATGTTTTAACGTGTTTCTAAAATCTTTAATTTTTAAGTTAGGTGCTATTGACTAGAATGATTGATAATGAATGTTTATAATGCGGAATATATTACACGGTTCCAGAATATATTCAACTGAACGGGTTTCTAAAGCTGAATGAACTAAGATGTTGATTATTACTTTTATTGTTGGATAAATGTTAAGGGAAATTCTACTGAGAAAGTTCTTGGAATGTACCTACACATATGAGGCGTAATTCTTATTCCTCCTGGTATAGAAGATGTGTGCCATTTCTGGCTATTCAGAATTAGTAAAACCGCCCAAAAAGACGCTTAGTCCTAACTACAGGGAAACGGTCCGAAGGGATCTTGCCCTCCAATCCTGTCGTGTGAAGACTAGTGCCAAAATCACCACCAGATAACACTTAAGAAGTGTTCATGTCTATTTCATTGTAATCATACATCACTCATCTTTGTTTCAAATATAAATAACAGCTTACTAATGACGATAAACCACTGGTTGACATTGAATGAAGAAAAATAACAAGAAATTATAGAAGGATTTATTGAAGTGGAAAGACTTTCTAATCCTTTTGCAAAGCCTCCAAATAAAATGAACCGTAAACACTAAAGTTATACAGCACAATGTTTCTAAATTGTCTTGCCAAATCAATGACGCCCTCGCGATAATCCTGAAACTCTGCAGGCAAGGAAACATCTTTCATCTGTTCAGCAACCACAAACTCCTTCAGATACAGCAGAAGCTGGCTGCGCAGAATGGAGTAAGCCGAAATGGGACTGTTGATGCTGATGAGTTGTGCACGCAGGGAAAGCTTCTTATTCTCACTAACGATAGGTCCATTCAGGCCCTGCGAGTGCTTCGAGATACAGTCCAGAACGTGCGTCCAGAAGATTTTTAGCATTTCAGTTTGAGAGTGCTTCGACGGAAAGTCTTTGCTTACCGAGTCCAGCTGAACAGCCAACAGTTGGCGCAACGGATGATTGGATAAAGTTGATACAGATTTGCACATGAGTTGTACACTGGCGGCGCATGCAGAGAGACGAAATAGTTTCTGCTTCATCTGCACGATACGTCCACCATCGATTTGTAGAAGCTCAGGCAATGGGGAAGTCTTTTCGATAACAATCAGTTCTTGGTAAGCATCGACGAAATATTCCGGCATCTCGATATCCATTAGTCTAACTGTGCGTATTTTCTTGTGCGATGTTACGGGAACAATACCAGAGGGAATGGTACGCTGCAACCAGGCCATAGTGTTATGCAGCTTTCTACGACCGGTCACCCTCAACTGGGCGAACTTTTGGCGCTCATAGTCTATGGAATGTTGCAAGATGCTAGGACGGGTGCATGCCAGCAAATAGTTTGCCTTGTCCAATTTCATTTTGGCCAACAGCTCCATAATCCCCCGCAAGTGAGCAACGGGCTCGGTTACATTTTCCAAATCCACAATGTCAGCCTCTCGCGTTGGACAGCACGCCATACGCATGATATTCGTTACAATGGTTCGGTATTGTGTGAGAGTGGTGGCTTTACGCTCCTCTGTGCCTATGATGAGTTGAGCTTCATCTAAGAGCAACGCGATCGTGTACAAAGCTCGATCATTCTTCCTGCTTAAAACAATCCTTAATGACTCTTTCACATCCAGCAGCAACTGGATCACCATGTTGTAACACGGTGGTTCCAGCGATAGCTCATCACGCATCCGGTTCCAGTAGGCGTTTTTCACCTCATTGTTGAACCAGAACAAGAAGGAGCTTGTGTTTGTAGATTTCAGCAGGAACTTTTCGTTTATAGCAATTTCATGCACCAACTCGGCCTCTTCAAGCTTGCTTTCTATTTCGCAGATTCCTATGAATCTTTCCGTCATGGTGGGATAGGTCGTAATTATGAACCCTATATCCTGTGCGTTGTTCGTAGTGAAGTTGGCCTCTACGAGCATATCGGCCAGTATTCGAAGGAGCTGGGTTTTACTCTCTTCACCTGCAACAGGGGTTTCTGTACGGATTAGGAATGTACTGGAAATAAAAGAACATTATGTATGTGGTACAACAAAACCATCTTTACTATACTCACCCGACATGATTGGCCATATCAATCAAGGAGAGTTGGATAGAATTTAGAGATTTCACTATTGAAAAGGGAAAGGGAAAAAAGTATGAAGAAAAAGAGCTGTAATGGTTTAATTAAAATGATCAATTGATATCCAAGCATCGATACAAATCAATAGCATGTGTTACTTTGTGAAATAATACAAGCAAAGTGCAGTTAGCTCTCTATAAAATGCAAACTTAAAGTAGTGCCACGTAGGGAAGGTTTTACCTACCTAAAAATGCTGTAGATCCAATAACAATGAAAATCGATGTTTAATGCTTGATTGTTAAAAAAAAAACTAATCAATTTATCAAAACAATAATATTTTAACACGCATATTATATTTTGTACCAGCAGGATCTCCAACTGACAAATGCCAAACAAGCGAAACGTTTACTGTTTCCATTGTACACTTCGAT
>KB672187.1:0-45288 GCA_000349105.1 Anopheles epiroticus | reverse complement strand
CAGGTGTTTACTTTTACATAAAACAAAATTATTTCACATTAAAGAGAGTTCACTGTTCGTTTATTTTCAATCTTTAATGCAATCTGTTTTTGTAAAGATAACATAGAAAAATGTAGATGAATATTTTAATAGTGAATATTTTATTTTTATTCGGTAGTAATGGCCAGGCCGTATTGATGTCTGAATATTTTATATTTGGTATTTATTTGTCTTCATTCAATGGGTCTTTTCTGACTTCTTCTCATCCTCAATGTCATTTAACTTCCACTTCACCCTTTAGATGTCACGTAAACCTGCCTTCACACTCATCCTGGTCTTCATTTTTATTGAAAGCTCATTTTAAGAAAATTTAATTCATAAGAAAATAAAAGGTCAGGAATATTCTCTCAGAAACAACAATGTTAAGAAAAGAACGAACATGATTGAACAAATTATTTTTCCATTCATTGCAAATGGGGCCCTTGGAAGCTTTTGGACGTGTAAAAAAAACATTTCATTCATCCAACACCTAAATATGCTTCATGTTTGATGAGAAGGTCTTCTCTACTGCTGTATCATAGATCAAGGGAATGAAGTGGATTATTTTGAGCTATTCTGAAAGAGATAATCTTAGGTTAGAGTAATAAATTAAATTGTTAATTTGTTTTTGTGCACTGTATTCTGTCATTGCAATGGGTAATGGCCTCCTACAGCCATAGTCTAGGAAAAAACAGATTAGTATTCAACAGAAAACTACCCAAAAGTATGTACTGTACAATCCAGCTGAACCATATCCAGCGTGCAGAGCTGCGTTACTCAGCTTTGAATACATAAGAGCATCCCACACTTACCCTGGAAAGCCAGGAAATTTGGGTTTGCGTTAATTAAAATAGAGACATCAGAAGAAATTCCAATATTCATCCATCTCGGACTGGACAGCAACAAATCGACCACCTCCTCACTCTTCTCCCATGCTACTGACACTCTTTCTCCCGATTTTGTCGTAAAGTACAACAAACATACCGCCATAATTTACCCGCTGCGTAAAGTGGATGAAAATTATGCTGCCAGCCGAAAACAAGAGGGATCGCTGTACACGCACAACGCGTTCATCGCTGCGTGACCAGTTTCCTTTGAGTTTATCGCACCTCGGCTCCGCACCAACAAACCATCGCTGTATGGGATTTCCTCCCCGTTCTTCCCGCCCGTTTCCACTCCAGGAAAATTATTCTCTTCCGTTTACGCGGGAAAAACCGGGGCTGTTTGTATCGGTGTCCTGCCGAGTTACTATTTCAATTATTTGCGCCACGATAATGGTTTCAAGTGCAATCAAACATTTTGCGAAAACGGTTGGGGTAAGGGGAGTGGTTCGCGCACCCACCGACTCACCCATGTTTGTTCGCCTTGCTGTTTGTGGGATACCTTGTTTTACGGGGGACATTGTTCGGGAAAACGGTTGAGTAATTCGGGTGCTACACGGTTTGGGAAGAAGCGACCACCGCGACCGATGTTGGTTTGGAGCGCAAACCCCAACCCATCCACCCAACCCAACTGCGGTGCGAGGCACAGGACGAAGCATTTTGATTCGAATCTCGCGCATATTCCTCTCCAGTCAAGCGTGATTTGAGTGTGTTGTATTTTAATAATTATTTTCTGAAATGAGACGCGAATGAGATGGCACTGGACGTTTGCGCTGGCTGTGCACACTGGTGAGCAAATAGTGCATTTGCTGGCTGGAAATGACAATCGTGGTGTTTGTGTGCTGTTACACTTTTGTGTTTTAGTCTATATCATTGTTTCCCAGCATGGGAATTGCAAAACAACTTGTGAAAAGATAAATGATAGACTATACATGTCTGTCGGTTGGTTAGACAAATGTGTAAAAGCAGCTTACGCGAGACGCAATCGTATCAAACCAAACACCAAAAAACCCGTGAAAGTATGCAATGTTTATGTTGAAGCCCCTAAATGTATGCAAGTATTATAAATATTTTTATTTTATCTGTAACACGCCAAATGCGATCGCTCGTTATGCAAACCGAATGCACAGGATATGCAGTTGATTTTTTTTTTTAAGAACGAGATAAATCTCAAGATTTGTTGCTTATTACAAATACATTCCGATTGATAGCTTGAATATGAATATTATTTATTTTTTCTAACTGCAAAATCGTCCTATCGGATGTTTTCACGTGGTAGTGGAGTCCACGTGACGTCATCAATAATTGGTATCCTTTATCGAAACCACATATCTTTAAATAACCACACAACACAGATGTCCGACCATTCGGTCCAAAAACAACACGAGCAAACAAAACTCAGCACGAGCTGGTCTGACGGCACGAAAGCAGCACAGAGCAGCTGAACACCGTTTCATAGAGTTGCTTTCCTCCCGAATTTTAGACACTGCTTCGCAATGCAAGTTTGAGTGGCCAGGTCAGGACTGCCGATTGCCGAGCAAGCTTTGCGCCACCCCTTGGCCACAATGCCGTTCAATCGGGCTTTTGGGAAGAAAATAATTAAGTAATGCATTATTTATTTTACCAATAAGGGCACTCCCCGGTGTACACTTACCATAAACTGCCTTGCAATCGATTTTCCTGAAACTGAGGCTCTTTTGGGCAGCCAGTACCGGTTAAACGCGTGAGGTGGAGTTTTGGGTTTGAGTGTACCATGCACAAACTCTGCGCCCAGGTTCGGCCCGACAGATGGTTTGAGGGTAATCATTTGCCGTGGAAGGAAAGGAAATCATCATTTTATGAGTTTTATGATTTCAAGTTGAGTATTGGGAGCATTCAACCGTTTGTTTGTTTGCCTATAGTTTGGGTTTGCCCGTATTACTTCATGTATTGTAGCTTTACGCATCAACATATGCTAGCAAGAAGAAAATAGTTTAGTTTAGTATAGTTTGGTAAACTATTTATTAAGGTGTTAATAAAAGTTTAAGCAATCCAACGCGTAGACTGTTATGAAGTGAAAGTTTCCATTTCAGTTATTAGCTAAAGCTTAATATTGTTCAATCTATGAACGAAGAGAACGCTAGAAAGGTTTAAAGAATGACAGACCTACGCCGTTACCGCTTAGAACACAGAGCCAGCCAACCACAAACCCAAAAACGAATTACTGAAATGGATTACATACATCTAGGCATTGCACGAATTTGTAAACAGAACAAACGTAAAGGAAAAACAAAAAAAAAACTACCGTTTACCTTTTGAGCTCGAGAATTTTCAGCAAATTTTCAGAGATACAAAACATATGAAGTGCTGAAAGCAAAAGGTTTACTTCCTCACATTTTCTATCAAAATAAATTGAACACAAACGTCATCTGTACAATGAATCGTGTATTACAGTAACATAGCAACTGAAATGGAGCTACCAAATTGTTTTGGATGACAGTTTACCGTATGTATCTGTCCATGGAATGCCTGTAAGAATTCTGTAAATACATCTGTTAACAATAGTTTGTAAAAAAAATATTTAAATAAGTGTTTTAACTTCACTCATACTTCGTTCCATTATATTTTGTATTCTGAAGTAGGGTAGCTAATGGTACTTCTCACCAAACGTCATCAGAGCTTGTTTTGTAGAAGCAATTGCCTTCTTTGAAAATAACAGTTGAAGTGTGAGACACTTTTGAATTCAGGAAAAATTCGAACTCACGAAGTTTTGAAAGTTTCAAATTCTGGCTTTAAACCTTTTCAAATTTTTCCAAGTCTATCCAAGTAAGATTTTAAAGGTCTAACAATCCACTTCCATACACCCATCGATTGAAAAAACTTTTCACTGTGTTCGCTGCATGCTAAGGCCAACTGGGACAAGGACTCGGCAATGCACACCCGTACGACACATCGGTACGATGACCGGTTCGGCCAAAACTCCCATCAAGAGCTTTGGTTTCGGTGTTTTTCAAAAACATAACTATTGAATTTGCCTTTAGGCTGACATGCTTTTGATTTTGAACACGGAATGAAACGGAACTGAGTGCAAAACCGAAAAGGGGGAGCGAAAAAAACCGTACACCGAAAAGCGTCTGACATTTGATGTGTCACGTATTTGGCTTTGTGCGAGGAAGAAAAGGACTCGGCACACGCCTCTTTCGGGCTCATTTTTTATTCCGGCGCATTCACTGTGGAAAGAAATGCTGCTTCGTACGGGGTAGTACTGTGGCGAAACATTCTTGAACAACTCGTGGCACACTGCCGGCCATAAAGCATGACGAATGAATGGTGTGATTTTCCGAGTCGTTTGAAGATTTGCACCGGCTTGTTTCCGACGGTTAGCAGGGTTTAAAGTCAGGTTCACCCGTTTTTTCTCCCCGTGTCGTTGCATGGCTCCCTGACGGGAAAAGTCGGACTAAGGTGACGATTTTCATCATCAGTTTGCCGAAACTGGACAGCCGGAAACAATGCGAATGATTTTGCGGCAAGTACGACCGGGTCGAACCGCCGGGATGGTAGTTGTTATTCACACCAGTAGCAGCATGAATGTGACTGGCCCGTACCTCAGACTGTATGCCTTTTCTTTCCATTTATCAAGCTCCTGCATTTTCCTCAAATGGTTTGAAGTTTCGGGAAGCAATAGGGAATTTGTCTCTGCATGTAGATGTGTGGGTGAAGACCGAAGACGCAGACGTCATCTAGGCTGCACGTTGGACATTCGTTTGCGTCCAGGTCTCGATAAGGATAATGGAGTTTATTGCCGGGAGCCAATGGTGACATCAGGCCCGTCTGTCCCAAATCTCATTGCAACGGTATACGGGCAGAATAGAAGCATCGTTTCATATCGTTGGTTATTTGGTAAGTTCGCTTCTTGATTCATCAGCAGAAACAGTGAGGGGAAATACCCAAGAAAAATGAACACTTCTTAAAAAAGGAAAAAAAGGAACGCTTTTCCTATTGAAGGAAGAGAACATCCGGACGGAAGTTTTCGAATACAAATGATATTGGATTAGAGCGTCAGTTATGGTTTTTGTTAGTGGATTTGGGAAACCCAGGGAAACTCATATTGTGCATTTAAATTTACGGTAATACAATGAAACAATGTTTGCGTTTGAGGCAGTAAAGTTAATGATGGTAAGCTTGCATTGAAACATTTATGTTCAAACAAGATTCAATAATGCTTTATTTTATCGAGTTGTTGTCGCCATTAATAGTTTCGGAGATATTAAAAATTAAAAAAGTCACATTGTTTGTCGTTCTTCTACATTAAAATAAATAAAATTTTGAAATCAATTAGTAGGTTGTATTTATTATTTTAATGTTTGGCACATCTACAATATTTTTTTGGCTTGCCAAATTGATGAGTAATTTTTAAGCTTTCAATAAAGTGTCTGTGATGCTGTAGCGTTGCTTGTCGTTTTGCTTCTGATGGGTTTGTTTATTTCACCTTGATATTTTTAAATATTGCTAAACTGTCAGAAATAACTGATACACATTCGTGTTATCATATTAATTACTTTATTTATTTGTTGTAGATTTTGCGGTTTTCCGGTATGGTTTCCAGTCAGTAAGTATTTTCCAATGTAAATATGTTTTTGTAGTTATATATTCTTTTACTTTTTATCGTTGAATATACCTATTTGATAGTTTTTAAATTAATTTATCAATACAATAATTGTCTTAAGTCCTTCATTATATTTTGAACGAAAACAATAATGGTTTATGGAAAAATTTCAAATGTTATTGTAGTGAAGTCTTTCAAGACTTATTTTGAGATCAAAAACTTGTAATATTTTTTACTTATCAATTGAAATTTCAATAACTTCTTAAAAGGAATCGTATTATCTCTTATATGATCATTTCACTTCTCGGCTGTCTTATCACATTGTTATTTGTGTTTTTTTAACAAACATTTTTAACTAATTTTTAAAATAAAATACCTTCCCAACCAATTACTCGTACACGTCAGTTCAAGTATCAGTTCAACCACAGGCTGAAGCATAAAATATGGTATATTAAAAGGATCATATGTCTCCACTTCCCAAAGTCATCGAACTCGTTCCGCTCGCTGCCAGTGTTTCGCTGGAGATCTCTGGAAGTCTGGTGATAATACCTGGGTTGCCTAGACGGAAAGATAAAGTTTTCCTTCCTGCGCCAGTGTGCAATGCGACACAATAAAGCACCAAACATGTTGGGGCCGGCAACACTCGTGGAAACCGTCGAAATACCAACGTCATCGTGGATGGTTTTTCAGGACCAGGAGTGTATCCAGGACCATAACGCTCCTTTTCTTGCTAGGATTAGTAATCTGCCGCTCCAACTCCACGCGATACGATAACGCTTCACCTTAGTTTAGCCTTTACCAGCTGACCCTAAAGGAGGTAGCATATGTTCAAGCACAGGCAACATGTGTCCTCCAGTTGCTTTATCAATTTTATTGACATTTATTTAGTATCTACATTTAGGCGTTTTACAAAGCGGCTTGATGCTGTGGATGTGGTTATGGTTGGATAAAAATGGAACGATTTTTTCGAGAAGCTCTAGAGTGATGCTTCCGTCATTCCAACACGTGTAGTCCTCTTCGTAGTTAAGTGTACACCAAAAAGTCCATTTATTTTGTCGCCGATTGCTGGATGGACGTCTCTCAAGAGCGCAGGAAACGGATGTCATTTTCCAGCCGTACTGCAGATCCGGTGGCAGGTCGTTACCACCCACCGGTCAGCGCAGTGAGCACGGTGTCCGATCTGCTGTGGCTAAAGATTTAGGCAACAAATCGTTGCCGTACCGCTCTGGTACAGTTTTTACGACTGGTGCTAATAAATAACCATGTTAACAAGATTTTAATAGCTGATTCACCATAGCTTTCATGACCAGCATGAGCCGTGGCCCATGAATCGTGCTCGCTTGTGGTGTGTTTTCAGAGGCTTTCGTGTGTCTTTTTTTCTTTTCTTTCATTCCTACCGTTTGTTGCACCCGCTAGTCTCTGCCAGCTCTCGACAGTCTATTCATTGCTGACGACCTTGTGTGTCCTGTTGCTGCTAATGTCTGTTTTCTTTCGTACCGTCCTTTTACTGTTGTTGTTGTTGCTTTTAATTCTCTCCCACCGAAACAACCGGAACGAACCGTCGAGGGTTATTAATGTTATCGTTTTGTTATCAATTTTATGCCTCCATTATCTCCATTGAAGCTGGGATAAAATACTGACGGTAATAAAAGTGACTCCCGCAACACGTACAGTACGGCGAACGACAACTGGTGGTGTCGAATGATGACAGCTCGTTGTGAAGAGCGGGGTAGATGGATACCGGGCGAAACCGATGTGTTGCGGCGGACTTACTGTGGGGATTATTATTTCTCTGTTAAAATTATTTCAAAAAATGTGGTTTTCCTCTTTTTCGGGGATGTTTTTCTGTCTCTCTGTCTCGTCTGGTTTAATTTTCCATTCCATTCTGATTTCTCGTTTTATGGAGTTCGATGGAAAGGTTAAACACATTTCAGTGAAAATGAAAATAATGTTCACGTGTGTATATTGCGTTTGTTTGGTGTTAAAAATCAACCATATTTCCTCACGCTTGCTGCTTCAAAAACTGTCAATATCTTGTTTGGGCTTTTGTATTTGGTTGGGGAGGAAAATTGTGCATCGTTGCCGGTTGCGTTTCTATGGAGAGGGCTGTTGCTTCCGCCACGGTACACGGTTATTGTTCCTGTTAGGTGAGGTTTTCCAGCAGGTTTTCTTTCCATTGCATAAGGTCATGTGAGACTTTTCTTATCGGGCTCGTGTGACAAAGTTTCCAACGGTCAGGTGCTCAGCTGACAGGTGACCAACATGCAACCATTAGATTGAGTGGAGTCAGCCAGTCAGAGTTGATGTTAAAGCAAAGAAACTTCCACCTTTTGTTCCTTTGGCTTGGCTTGAAACACTTGGTTCGTGACTTTACCGGACGGCAGGAAGAACTGCAGCTCTATCCAACAGTTTTGCCTGACTTTGATCGTTATTGTCACTCACCAGGGTGTAAGAAATGGTACTTTTAGACAGGATTATCTGTAGAGCATTTGTTTGATATTTTACAGTTGCCAGTGCTTTGACATGACCTGCAAGATGAAGGGCAACCCTTATTCACCTTTGAACTGTATCGAATTTGAGATGATGACGGCGTTTAGACAATGCTATAACTTTTATCTGAATTTTGTAGGGAATAATATCGTTAGCAAGAATTTCGTTTGCTCTTTGGTGACTATTGAACTGTCGGAAGAAAACTACACAGACATATGCTACATTTTACTTGACGTAAAAAGATGTTCCAGATTTCAAAGAAACAAAGCAAACTCATTCATAATACGATGCTCGTTGCGATCCGAGGCACCCGAGCAAAGCTTCCGCAGCAAACTGTTCAGATTTGCTTTGTGATGTACCGTGTTTTCCCGATTGCTTTAACTTAACGAGCTTCCGACAAACTATTTGCGTAGAGCGTCACCGATACGACGAGTAAAAGTAGCAATGCGGTTTGCGTTGGAGCGTCAGCATTTATTTTGCTTGCAGGCCGGATTACAATCATTTGTGCTCGTTTCCGGTACGTTTCCGGTGGCGAATGGACGTTGTTGAATGCTGGTTAGAAATGGACATGGCAACCGCCCTACATGTTGGTTCCGGATGTAAGAGGTAGCGATAGAAGTAGTTTCTTTGTGATGTTGTGGATTAGAAGGAAATCACTAATTACTAATCAGTTTGTTTTCTATCGGAAAAGTGTAAGGATTGTAAAACTTGTTTAAGTATTTGGATATACAGTACCATTCATCATTAGGTTAAGAGACAGGTCCGTATTCGTATAAACCAATCCCGTTGCAGGGCTGATTTGCGTATGCTTTTCTTGTAGTGAACCTATCGGATTCGTAACAACCTGTCCTATATTAATAATTAATAATAATTTTAATTTCATTTATTCTTCTGAATTCACGGGCCAGAAGGTAAAGGGCCTATCTTATCTATTTGAACGCAAGGTTATTATTGATGATTTAGAGCAACTGAGCCTACAACTTTGATTGCTAAGTAGGCTTAGCACCTTCCAACACTCAAATTCTTAATCAAACTTTGAATGAGTAACTCGATGCTTAATACTCCGTAGACCAAACCTGTAGAAGAAATTCAATTTCGCTGACACTTATCAAAAATAGAGACTTTAGCTTTAGTTTCTTCGCTTCCCTTCAAGAGCCAACGACTGCCTACATCGTAAACATTGTACGTGATAACACTGGTGAATCAATATGTTTGTAAAATATCGGCAACGGTAGGAATAAGTGCCACACTCTGGTTAAACTCGGTTAACACAAGTACTGATCTTATATTTCTCTTGCACTTCAAAGTGGGGTGTGTGTCGAAAAAACTCGCAAAGAATGTTGCACTTTCAAGGGGTGAAAATAATTGTTCGATTAAAAGTGTGAAAATAAACGAATTTTTATTTGCTCAAACTGCATTGCTTGTTGACGCAAACTGAACTGCAACAACGAATCAATTCTACGGTTGCTGAACCGTCTAAATTGATATAGCAGTTTTGCCTTTGTTAAGATTGCCGGTCTTTATTCGGTCTCTTTTTATAATGGTTGACTTGGTAAACGAAAACCAGTTGACAGTGTGTTCAGTAAAAAACATCCCCTTCACTCGCAAACAAGGTGGTGCAGTTTTGTTGCAAGAAGATCGAAAAAAATGTTTTAAAATGATAAAATATTATTTCAGTTAAAAAATTTACTTAAATTTTATATCTTAAATTAAGTTAAATTCAGTAAAAAATTAACTTAATTTTATATTTGCTTGAGTTTTGATGAGCAGAAGTGCAACTTTGGTTTTAATGCTTAATATCTTTTGTTGAGTTGTACAACAAACCTTGTAGAGTCAGTGCGTACACCATTATCACTAAGATCTCCGGACATATTGACCAGAGATTGTTTTTTTACAAATAAAAGATCTTCTGTAATATACTGCATATTCTTTTCACGTTCATTAGCTTGAAATCTTTGATTAAACGATAATATAAGACCTTTGATTTTTTGACAAACTAAAACTGGGTTGGTTTTCTTTTACATTCAGATAAAAATCGTCAGATAAAACTCTATTACAGTTAGGAGGATTCTATCCACGAGTTTAAAAGATATTAGTTCATAATATTACACCACTTACCAATTTCCTCGAAAATTTTAAAGTCAACGAATTGTAAGTCCTTTTGCAAAGGTATATTGATTGTGTAGTTGAATGCATTTCGTTAATCATTATAAAAGTTATTAAGTATTCAATTTCTGGTTTATTCTTGCTTATAGATTAAAATTGTTTAATCGGGAAATGTATTTCTTGTTGTCAAATTTTATCGTTGACTGTAATCGTTCTATAGAACTATTAACGTAACAAACATGTAATTTAACTACATGTTTTTAATTCAAGCGAATTTCTGTTACCGAGAAAATAAGCACAAATCTGTATCGATTATTTTATTTTTTAATTTATGCTTGCAAAATCACATATTTTTTGCTTCAAGAAGAAAACGATAAAATCTTGTAAAAGTTTGCAGGGATATCTATTTTTGCCTTTGATTTTCGTCGGTATGTAACCGAACTTTTCGAACCTTCGATTCCACTAAACCCCTGTGGTGGTCTGAATCCAGTCCTTAAAGCGCCAAATGCGTGTAGCAACCGCTACCCCATGTCTACCTTCGATAGGCTCGACAAACACGGCATAAATAACGCGGTCCGCCACAATTGGAGCCCCCGATGCATTGTAGTGCCCCACCGCCAAGTCCGAACCGGGCAGAACACAGTAACCCAATCCGTCCGAAATGTCACGCTTGGCCAGCTCATCCGCCTGATGACTGATGCAACTATCGTCTGACGTTAGCAGGCAGTACGCTTCCCTAAGATGGGGTCTGCCATTTTCCTTGCTGTGATCAAACGATACCATTCGTGCTTCCAGGCTCGCCAGATCGGAGGTGGGCAGATGTATTGGCTGCACACGGGCAGTGTACTCGATGCTGCCACGGATTAACACGAGTGCAAGGTTGTAGTCCACCCCGATGTAGTGGGGATGTTTGTAGACGCCCTGGACGGCGTGCCAGGTGCCTTCGTTGTAGAAATCCTCCGCACCAACGACCACGCTGTAGTCGGCGAACGTGTACGGTTCGGCCGGGATGGCCGACGTTAGGATCCAGCGTTTTGTCACGATCACTCCATTGCGGAACATCTCGCCGGCGTAGGTGATGGCCACGACAAACTGGAAGTTGTAGATGCTACCGTCCGCTCCATCAGCTGGCGGACTGTCAGCGTGCACTGCGGCAAGGAGGGCAAGAAACAGTAACGCAAACATGCTGACAGACTTTGTCCCGCACTTTAGCTTATTGGCATTTTCCTCTGCACGGCGTTGGTATTTATAAAACCATTCCAACCTTACATCCATCACGATATGCGATATTTACGTCGGTTTGAGCAAGAGTTCTCAATCGAAAGGGAATTGAAGCGAACGTAATTTGGAATGAGTTTCCATACTCCAAAAATTGGATTCCGATAGCGCACCGCACGCGATCAAACGTGCCGCGCTTTTAATCAATGTTTTCTAATAAATGGTTCCGTAAACAAAGAGCCACTCATAAATCGTGAGCCAATAGTGTTGTATGCTGACAAAAAACACCGCTCCATCCTTTTGCAAAACCGTCGGCGACAACAAATGTAGCGCGGTAGCAAACCATCATCTCGCTCACAATTTTTCATACTTTATTAATAGACAGATGAACAATGCGGCACGATTGTGGCTGTCGTACCGTTTCCGCACGAGCTGCACACTGCAGGCTGCAGGGAACGCTGCTCTACACAATGCCACAGCTGCTAGCCAGGAACGAATGTGTCTCTTTTCATCAGCAGGGAGAATAACATACAGGAGCATGGATAGGAAATAGAAACACCATCGCGACGCATAGTCATGTCGCTTGTTCACCATATTTTACTCAGTTTCATCGCGGGGGGAAAAATTAAAATCCTGCAATCCATTGATGGCATTGTGCCTTTGTGACAGTGAACAGATTGAATGTGACGTTTATTTATGTTTAAAATGTGCTAGGTACGGGAAACTGATCGTGAATCATGCAATCCATCATTTGAAAGTAAGAACTATTTAGCAGCTTTTGTAGAAACATTACATGGGTTTTCGTTTCAGCCGTAGTTTGTTTGTATTGCAATTTCTAGTATTAATATATATGTAACGATACAACTCATGTTGACTGGGTTACGTTTCTAAAAACAGCAGTTAGTGGTTTTGAAGTTTTTGGGAATATTACTATGATTGAAGAAATGACAATTATTGTTAACAGTCAGGCCATATTATTTGGTCACAGTCCAATTCTATTCTTTCAACACTTTTATTAGCTCATAGTAACGGCCAAGTCCTGTTAACGTCAGACGATAGCTGCATCAGTCATCAGGCAGATGAGCTGGCCAAGCGAGACATTTCGGACGGACTGGGCTACAATCCATATTTGATGGGAGACAACTTGTTGGATGTACACCGTATCCGGGGTGTACTCAGACATTTCGTTCCAATCTTGTCCTTATCGAAGTGGTCCAACAATCGTAACAAGAGTCAATTCTTACAATATTTTTATGAATAAAGTTTGCATATCGAGGTGCTCATTTCAATCAAAAAAAACGAGATCAAATAGATCCATCTAGTGGTACAAAAGTCAGCGTAATTGTTTAATTGTTTGAAATGTTGTACAGGTAACAATTTCTAGGTACTCCTTGCCCTTCATAAATTTTGATATTTGCGTTTGTCTGAAAAAATAAATTCTAGTTGTTATTGTTCATGCTTCTTTTTTTTCATTCAAGTCATTGATTGAGCAATATGCATATATCCTTGTATAAAAAATAAACAATCAATCTTCCCATTACTGAACATATCAAGCTCGAAATGAGCGAGTTAAGCAGATGCCAACGAATTAACTGTTGTGCAGCGGATTAAGTTCGTCCGGCTCCGGTGGGCCGACCATGTTATACGCATGGCCCCGGACGACCCAGCCCGTAAGGTCCTCTTAGGCCGTCGACATGGACAGAGGAGGCGTTGTAGGCCCAAACTGTGGTGGGAAGATGGCGTGGAGGCGTCCGCCATCAAGGATAATGGATTGGAAAACGACGGTGCGAGATAGTGATCGGAGTTTGTTGTAGTGGGCCACGATCGCGTAGGGATTGTAGTGCCCGATAAGTAAATAAGTCTATGATGCTTTGTTGTACTACCTACTTCTCATATTTTGCAACATGCCACAGCTTCCACTACCATTGTTTTAAAGAGCCATACACTACACTTCCTTAAACAATTTGCTTTGCTTTGAAGGCTTGGGGTATTTTCTGTTATTTTTGTTGCCTATGCTTGGCAACGAATTGTGAGTAAGTAAGGCATGTCTAAACCATAAATGGACTTGACTTTCTATGAATTGTAGCACGCTCAAAGTCTGTACTGCTAGGACACATCGCTTGTAGCTCTCGATTCAAGGGAGCACATACCGTCTGCTGAATTTGAAATAAAAATTACACAATAAATAATCATGACTTAAGCTTTCAGACCTATGTGAAAGCCTTTTTTCAGTTGGAGTTGAACGATGTAAGAAGTTTTTCAGCAACTATGCAAGGTCCATAGTCATATCTGATGGTCTTGGCAATCACCAATCAAAAAGGAAAAACTGCACATCATTAAGAGCAACTAATAAAACTTTGCATGCATTCCCCTTTCTCCTGCTTGTTGCCTTGTAATAGGTCTAACTCAACCACAGAAAACAAACTCCGCCAAATTGGTAATACCCACGCAACTCTTACGCCTACAGTACCGCCTAGGATAATCTGTTGACATTTAATAAGCAATAAATAGTCGCCACCGTGTTATCTTTTCATCGTGTGGCTAAATACATCAGGCTGGCCTATTCCTCCAAGGTCACTGGGGTGCCGGTAACTCCACCCTATACATATGCAACACTCATGGCGTCCTCCCGAGCGCCCAGTATACCGACGGGACCTAAAGTGCTCTAATTTTCTTCCATCCGGCTAGCGGAAGAAAAAATAGAAATTGAAGCAGCGCATACCCACCTTACCGGAAGTTCTTTGAAAACGTAAATTGCTTTGCACTCACGCGCCATGTACTTGTCGCTAGCTGCACAAAACATTAAAAGGCTCCGGTATGGCCCTGCAATGGCTCGAAGCAATTGTGCCGTGCCCGGTGGATGAAAGGCATGTAAGCAATTTGATATAATTATTCAAGCACACTGAGAGCTGCCGCTGACATTGCAGCCCGCTGCTTTGAAGGGCGAGAGTAGCGATTGTTCTACGGTGGCTCATTAATGCCGTTCATTAATACGAAGTCATGCATTTTAATTCACCAGGAAAAGCTTTCTGGTGTTGAGATGTCGCTGTCAGCCTGTGCTGGTTTGCCCGTTGGTGAGATGATGTAGCGAAACTGTTGTATTTTATCAACCAAAGAGTGTAGCGTTCACACTCCAGGAACTTTGGCGTATCAAAGTTGGGAACTAAACACGAATTATTTTCATTACATGACTGGTGGACAAATCGATAAAAGGGTCCCAGAAAACCCATCGAGCAGTTAGAGAATGTTATTTATTTTAACAGTTTCCACAGAGAGGGCGATCTAGCTCAAAACAGAAATGAAACTGTTCAACTTGGTTTTTCTACTTTACTCTGCAGCCTTCGCTAAGGCTCAGCTCCGTCAAGTGGGAGCTATGGATGCAAATATTCAGGAGTACCCCTTCGTAGCAGCGATTGCTTACGCTAAGCAGCTTAAAGGGAACGGTGCGATCCTTTCCCGGGATTGGATACTTACCTCAGGTGGTGCCGTTGCCCTTCTGCCGGACGGTGAGTACGACGTTCTGGCGGGCTCGAATGACTTCAACAAACCCGCCCAGTGGATCAGAGTGTGGCGAATCCTTCGCCATCCCGAGTACGTCGGCTGGGACTACGACATTGCGCTGGTTCAGGCTCACGGTGGCATTGAGTTTAGTCAAACCGTGCAGCCGATCAACATCAATCCAACCTTTCCGGAGACGGTCGACGTAACGATGCTGTCGTACGGTGCGAACGAACATGGTACGGCCACCCTGCGCAAGGCGCCATATACGCTGATCTCCGACAACATCGACTGCATCCGTTTGCTGAGGGAATATAAATCGAAGCAGATTATTTGGCAGCGGCACGGTTTCTGTCTGATTCCTCCGCCCGGTACAGAGCGAGCCCAGTGGTCCAATGATACCGGGGCACCGCTAGTAGTTGGCGATCAGCTGTTCGCGCTGTTTGCGTATGCCGAGTACGAGGGGGTAATAAATGGAGGTTCGGTCGCTATACGAGTCACAAGCTTTACGGATTGGATAGAAAAAGTTATAGCACGATGGAGCTACTAATAGGCAGGAGAAGGAAAATAAAACTCATCTTAAAAATGATTTGAAAAGGATGGAAACAATTTGATTTTAAAATAATACATGAAAATTATTATTGTGAATTATTCTTCATGGAATTATATTTTAATTTAGCCAATCACAAGATTAATTTAAAATGTTGTAGCCTTTAAAAACATTTTATTTGATCGTTCTTATCTATATTTTACGGCACCTATATCTATGCACTTTTGTTTTATTCGGTAGTAACGGTGATAAAGATAAAGATCACTATATTGTGGATATTGTATAGTGAATGTATTTTTTTAACATAAATGCAAAAATTGAAGGTCCCTCAACAAAGATAAGCGTAGATGTCTCACGTCAAATGGAGAAAAATGGTTTAGTTTACGATACTTTGACATTCCATTCATCCATTGCTTTCGATGGAGTGGAACTTCTTTTTATTTCCACACATGCCACAATCTGCTTCATGAACCCAACCTTCAGTTATGTTTTGCCATCGTTGCGCGAATCCAATCCAAAAACGCGTAAATACGCGTACCGACCGCACCCTGATTGATGCCACCCTCGGTTTCGGCAAACGCAAACACCCCGTGCAGCTTACCGTAGGCAACGATCGGTGCACCGGCATCGTTGTACCACTGGCCCTGCTGAGTGCCGGGTAGGGCACGCACGCAGAACCCACGCTGATCCATAACCATCTGCTTCGCCAATCCGTCGGTCAGAAACTGTACGCACTCATTGTTGGAGGACGCATCGTACAGAGCCTCGCGTAGATGCCGCGAGTCATTCTCGTTGATGCCGTACGATAGCATCGTCACCTGGAACTGCTCTATAAAGACATCGGCCAGTTCGATCGGCTGCACCGTGTCGCTGTACTTGATGGGACCTTTCAGATGAATCAGTGCGATGTTGTGGTCCCATCCGATGAACTCGGGATGCTTGAAGATGGCTCGTACCTCGTACCAGCTGCCCGGACCACTGAAGCTGTCCGCACCGACCTGCACGTCGAACAGTGAGTCGGTTGGCGCGAACACGGCACTGGCCGAGGTAATGACCCATCGCGGTCCTATGATGGCTCCATTACCGGCCAGCTGCTTCTGAAAGGCGATCGCGGCCATGAACGGGTACTCTAGGATTGGCACATCTCTGCCACCTATCTGACGGAGTTGTCCCACCGCTTGGTCCAACTGCTGAAGAGCGATCACTAGGAACAACAGCAGAGGTGACCACATTTTCTTGTTTTCACGAAAACAACTAGCTTATAGGTTTTACAGTAATGATGTTGGCCTTAGAGTTTCATTAGTAACTGTTTCTTTTAATCTAAAGCGGAAAGAAAGTTCTCTCGACAGACTTTTTATATTTTAATCCATTGCAAACGAACCTATTGCCTTTGTTAAATGTGTGAAAAATGATTATATACACGATACCGAGTTGGTTACGGTTCGTGATCCACGCCATAACATATTTTCCACATATTTACCAATTATTAGCGCCACTGATTCACTTAAGCATTTAAAACGAATGTGGAAGGGTTTAAAAATCGTTTCAAAAACTGCTCCATTTTACACAAACTTTAGATTTTGATGCGCATTTAAAAGTTTGATTTCACCATAGAAGTTATTGTTGCCTGTACTTGACCTGCTTGAATTTGTGATAAAAGTCTTGAAGTTTTAAGAAATCATTGCAATTATGGTCCAACTCGCTTGCGGTAGCCATAGGACAATGATACTTGTTTTTTTTCCTTTTGGTGAAACAACAAACTTTGTAGGTTAAAGGCTTACCAGATCACTAGCGTGGCATTCGCATTTTCTGTGACTGAATATATTGCAATGGACGGGCACACTCAATGTATGTATGCATGCATGTATGTATGTATGTATGTTTGTATGTATGTATGTATCTTTATTCAATGTATGTATCCTTTGAATCGGGGGAGGCAGTAGTTCTACGTCGCCTAATGTCAAGCCTACACCGCTCTCATGTATATCACCAAACCGTCCCAATGGTTTTTTGTGCATGATATTTGTTCATGTTGCTATTCAATATCTCCTATCCTGTCTTTCTTCTCTACAATATATCAGTATATCATTGGATATTAAGAGACTCTTTTTTCTATCACTATGTTAACTATGTGAATCGTCTTATTATCCTTATTGAATCAGTATTAATCATCGCCTAAAATATATACCTTAAAATCATTGTCATCGGAATCCCTGTGCTCAGATCGTATCGTTTCCAAATCGTCTCCAAAGTACCGCCTGACTGACAAGGATTCCTGACAAGAGTATATTTCATTTGCCTGTTTATAGATTACCATTTTAGGATAAAGTCTCAAGAAATGCTGTTTTGTCCCAGGAGAAATCTATCAATGCTAATAACAATCTTGAATGGTTTCTGTATGAATTATTCTTTAAATGGGGATGTTAGGATGTATTGGAACTAAATGGTTTACGACCGTGTGGTTTAATGAGTTAAATGGTTTAATGGTTTAATTAGTTAAATGAGCGCATTTTAAAAAAAATAGTAAGTTACTATTATAGCAACCTAAAACTCCTAATAATAAAACTTAAAACGTGGTAAGTAATAAAAGAAGCTTCAAATTCAATAACAAGGGACACCATCGATCCCTTCTGATTAAAGAAAGAACTATCAAGAAACAAATATTTAGAATTAATTAAGATTAGATAAAGTTTAATTTAGGTGCACACTAAACTCTATAGGCTATAAAGTCTGACAATCGATCTACACTATCACGTTTGAAAGATTATCTACAATATTTATTTATTTCCAGTTAAATTAAAACGCTTCTAGCTAGTTCGGCCAGCTGGCAACCCACGGGCGAATTAAAGTCTCCTCCATTCTCAACCATAACCTTCAACCTTTATAAAGCACTCGAAAACTTTACCCGCTGTATCAATTGCGTGCCGCCTTTCTTACGACATTTCAGCAATCCTTAGTGTCACCGTTAATTGTGAAGTGTACAGCATCTGAAACGCACCAATCGACAATCACTGCTCGGGGTGGCCGGCCAGCTGAGGGCCACCGATTTATCCGCCACCATCAAAAGCACTGTCCAGCCGGGCCACCCTCCGGGGCACCGGTCGTTCGAAAACATGGATTAATTTGTCGTTATCTACCGAAACACTTGATCCAAAATCGGGCACAGGGCAGGGAAGCGAGACAGACAGTCGAGATAATCGAAATATCATCGAACAAAACCAATTCGTCAGCTTCCCTGCCTCGCTTCCGTGTCAGCTTGACGGTTCGAAGGTCATTCTAGCTTTCCCGAAGGGCGGGGAGGAGGGTTGTTCTGCAGCTATGCCACGGGAACAGTGGAAAACGATCCGTTTGCCAAGGAGGGGCGAAGGTTTGCTTCGCTCGGTGGTACTGTACTGACGGCTTCCTGTCAGTGGCACTGCCTCCGGGACTGTTTGGCGACAGATCAACAGCGTGTCGTGGCTGTTTGTGCCGTAATTCGGCGCATCCTGCTGCCGGTGCTGCTGGTGCTGCTTGCTCAACTACCGTTCGTAGCTTATCAGCCCTTTTAGAGAGCGCGGCTGATTCGTGCGGACCGGGACAGGGGAAGCAGCAGAGCCGTGAAAAGTGAAACAGATAGCTCCGTAGTGTTGGGAATTACCTTCGCCTTCATCCCCCCCTGCCAGCGTCCACAGCGTCTCACGCAGTGAAATTGAGAAAATGCGATACTTTCACCCGCCCGGCCCACCCATTCCCGGGAAACCGAGGACAGGAAGAGCCGGTACACGGTGACGGCCGTTCGGAAACGGAAATCCAATTTAATTTTGACATTCTTTCAAATATTGATGAAGCAGCGAAATGTGTTTCATTATTGTGCCCCGACAAACACGGAAAGGGAGGTGGACAAATGGGAAGGGGTGGGGAGGAGGGAGGAAAGGGAAGGGAAGCGGGATAGCTAACAGGACGCTAAAACCGGATGGGATGAATCTCTTTTCTCGGTTTGACGGTTTAATTTCGTCCACCGAGAAATGACATTCGTTATGGTGACTGATTTCGGGCCAGGCCAGGCGCTTCGTGACGTTTCGCGTGCATGTTTGTGTGCTTGGGTGTGTGTGTGTGTTTTTTTATACAGTTTCCAGAAAGCAGCGAACATACATTTCGTTCAGCGTATCGAGCGGCACAGCACACGGCACCTGGCCACCGGGGTGACATAATTAAACTAAATCATGATGCAGAATGCAGTAAGTTGCATGTGCCGGTGTGCTGCAGCGCTAATGTTATCGTTGACTGTACCAGCGATGTTTTCCGTGAATAAGCCGCACATATCATCACAATTTGATGAGCATACATCAAACGTGTGCCAGGCGTGGAGGTGATTTTCTATTAAATGGACACACATTCGAACCAAAGTTGCTTCTGCAGTGATCTCCAATGCACTGCGATTGCCTGAGTACATGACGCATACGGAAGTATGATAAAGATTAGTCCGTTTTTCATTTGATTCTTATGCGAGAATTAATAAGTTGTTTGAACATTTTCTGGTATGATTAGAATCTCAACTGTGGTCTGGCTGTGATATGAAGGCTGTGGCTGTGAGTTGAATTGCATGTTCTATAGCAAAACCCAGTAAATACGGTTCATGTGATTACTGTTTGACGGGCTTCTCATGGTTAAACTAAAGTGTTAAAAGCTTTGAAAAGAAAAAAACTAATAGCAATAGCTACAGCTATATTTATAAAACATTAATAGCTACAAAAATGTGGCGACAAACACAAATTGAATAATATTATTTTTCAAAATTTAAATGGTATTAGTACATAAAAAAGAGACATGTGCCTGTTGAAGACTGTTGAATTAAAAAAAATAGCAGGAGCTAGGAACTATTGACAGTACATGATACCTTGATTATAAAGGTTTTTTTGATGGAACAATGCGACAAACCAATGATTACATAAGAGGTGAATGGATTGTCATTTCAAGGGTTGGTTGAAGTACTATGCTTGGTTTTTTAAATAAATAAAAAACACTTTGTAACGACTTGACGATCAACGATAAAGAATGCCATCCAACAATAGCCTCTGTGGAACAAATCGACGGAAGCAGACAACGTAACAGAACGTTTACCTTCTTGGCCCAAGTGATCAAAATTATGTTGGTGCAATGAGCGTTAAGGGTGCATCAAGAGCCATCGTTTTTATAGTGCATACCTGCAGAATAATAATTCGAGATATTTTCATATTCAAACATCGTACGATACGCGAATCGTGAAAGCCTGAATAGTCAGGCATTTATCAAACTAAGCATCCAGTAAGCCGACTAGCCTATATTGTTCTGCTATAAAACCATTAAAATTTAACTTTGTAATTTTGAAAAACAATTGAATCACCAATTGTCAATACACTTTCCCATTTCCGCAACTCTCACACAATTTGTTCTGCAAGTCACTCATGTCAGCAGAGTTCAATTGTCACTAGCAGTTCATAGCTAACAAATCCATTAGCTTTATAACTAAAAACCACTCAGCAGCATCGATCAATTGTTAAAGCTTCGTAATGGAAAAGATAGCGAGAAAAAGAAAGCTCTCTACGCTCACGACCACATTCCGACCGCTGGTGTTTCGGCTTGATGCCAACCTTTGCAGGGGAAAGCAGCCAACGGCAGCAAGGTAAATCTTTATTCATGTCATAAATTCCACCGAGACATCATTTCAAGCCATCAAACCACCGAAACCACAACAACCAATTTTCCTTCGCCTTTGCTACCGTTCCAGTGGCATGGTTTATGCGAAATGGGCTGCAGTAGTGGTACGGGAAGTTTGTCCGTCGGCATGACATGGAACGGAGCCAATCAAAGAAAAAGTTCGAGTATGATATACGGGTCCTTCGAGAAAGGTGTACGGCGCACAAAGGGGGTGAAAATGGATATTTATTTTGTGAGTAAAATTTTCGTTTAAAAAGTTTTAAATTAAATGAAACACAACATATTGTTCCCTTGCAGACTCTAGCCCGTATATGACATCTTGATAGAGAATGAAAAGCTCGAGAGGGTACATTAACAGACCATCAAGGTTGTGAAAAAGAAAAGCCCGATGAATCTACACTTGAACAGAATTCTTCCGGCATTTTACAGCGGCAGAAACAAAGCAGTTCTTGTAAAGTTGAACATAAACCATCCGAGGATGTTTGAAATGCGCTGTGAACTGGCTCTTCGATCACTTAAAGCCATTCTTCGATACAAGCGTCAAGTACTGCGGTCTGTGTACCATTTGCACGGCAGTGCATCCAGTGCCCTTCGAGCCGTGGCATTATACACCTTCCCGCACCAACTCGCCGTGACTGCGTGCGACCCAACATGATCCAACACCCTTTCCAGGTCCCTAGCTCTCCCGCCATCCCACGAGAACACTTGTCAGTGCGCGTATTAGAGCCCTTATTGAGAGAGAGAGAGAGAAGAAGCGATGCAGTGCATGTTGGGTGCATGAATCGCATCGGTGCGTTAGTGCTTCCGATTAGCTTTGTGATTCGTGTGCTGGCGAGTAGGGGGTTGGGGTGGAATGGCAGGTGGTATGGGGTTTCCACCACATCTAAGACCTGTTTACATCTGCAGTGCTTCAGTGCTCGGCATCTGGAGGACACTCGGGGGCACATGTTTGCCCGCGTCTCTCTCTCTCTCTCTCTCTCTCCCGTTCGTCTCCTTTTCGATCCAGCACGGTTGCAGTGGTTGCAGTGCACCAAGTGGTCATTGTCGTTGTCGTGCCCGCTCGTCGATGCTTATCCTAGTTGCAACCTGGAGTCACATTACCGGGGACTGTGCTCACAAACACACAGCTGGTACGCCCGGAAGCACCACCGCCGAGCGGTGACTAGCACGGAATGGTATAATCGTTTTATTGAACAGTTACCGATCGTCGTGGAGAGGCTCTCGGAATGGCATGAAGCAGCAGAGATTCCATAGAAATTCCATTTAATGCTGCAGGAAGGTCGGTTTAAAGAGAAAAAAAAGGTAATAACTGACATTTCTTCTTTTAATCGAATAAAGTAGCGGTATCGAATAACCTTTTCACTGGCGGAATATTTATAGAGCTTTAATCACGTTATGATAAACTAGATTTCCATTGTGAGGCCTCCTCGGTATCGTTAAAAGTCATGGCGGTTCGCATTACAAAAGGACTAGCCGGTACTGCGGGTTGCATACATTGCGGCGCATTGCCAGAGAAAGCTGTAGACAAAGTGTATGCAATCTCTTTAGCGAGCTCAATCAAGCAACGTGTAATGAATTCTTGGGAAAAGCATTTCTGCCTTTCGATTACAATCCATAACACATAGTGGCGATTCCTGTGCGCGGCCAGCTAGCCTAGCGAGGACAATGAGTTCCGCCTGATTTATCTCCACTGTCGAATGGAGCAAGGGCTCACATTGATTCGCAGAAAAATATCAAGAACCCATAAAGAAACCGATCTTCAGTCGTTTTGTGAAGATTTTGCAAGCGACGGAAAGCAACGAAGACGACAACAGTGTGCACGTTGGTGCTCTTTAACCTTTTCGCCAGCGTACTTCAACCATCGAGAGGTCGGAAGGTTTTCGCTTCCGAGAGCCACTCACACTGCTCACATGTAATTCTTTTCCCGCAGCAAGCGGATCCGATTACTGGCGACATTTTGTGCGATGAAATTTATTGCTCCGAAAGCAATCACGATAAGCTATCGTAGGCAAACAGGTACGTGGTTAACGCTAGCTTTCTCTTCCACACTCGCTCGCACACGGCGAAAGAAAAGCGCGACACATGCGAGAACAGAAGCGAGAACTTGACTTCACGTTGCCACCCGGGTGTGATTGCTGGTGGTGATGGAGCGCTGTAACGGCCAGCCAGGCAGGGTGGAGGACGAACTGAAGAAGAGTGTCACATAAATCACAGCATCGTCATCGTCCATCATCGGGGTGGATTGGTTCGATGCCGAGAGGCAAATATGAGAGCTGGTTTCGACCTTATCGTGGCAAAGCCATAAAGTCTCCGACTTCCGAGCAATAAACACAAAGCGCCCGGCCAAAGCGAAGCAAATTTAAGCTTCCGTGCATACCGCAACTTTGAAGTCATCACTCAAAACCGAATGGACGAGTGTGTTTGCGGGATTGCATACAGTTGGGCGCGTAGAAAACTAATTAAACTCGCGAGCCGGTCGGATTGAAGTGGGGTCTGGTGAGTGTGGCGTGGCGCGGTAAGTGAAGGTAATCAAACACCGAGACGAAGCCGGTGTCTAATGAGATTATGTAAAATATGTATTTAAGCGCGCACGGCGGGTGTTGGATAACGTTTCGCGCTTGGGTTACGCGTGCTGGGTGTTGAGCTAGTACGGCAAATTATTGGTTTGTTGTATGCAATTTGAAGCAAATGTACGTGAAATACCAAATACGACGATTAATTGAAGCTTCAAACATGCCAAATTCGATGGAAGTCTATCAGAATCAGAACATCCGAAGCCATCCACCACCGTTTGGTCAACATTTGATGGAACCGCAAAATATTGAAAAGATGAAACAGCAACGCCTTAACCATATGACTGTGTACCAAAATCTGGTTCTAATTTTGTTATGTATTTTTCTGTGAGAAGAGCGATTTAAATTAGACTGATAGAACAATATGGCTTCCATTCAGGAGTGAAAATTGAGATTTTTTGGAGTTAAGTAGTTGATGGAGGGTCCCTAGTTTTGCAATACAATTTAATAAGTTTTTCTCCATGCAGAAAATGTTTTTGTCTATTATTATGTGGCACAAAAACTGGTGTTGGTTGTGGTCTACCACAAGCACACAAAGCTTCTATAATTACTACTGAACCTCCTGCGTTTGGAACGCCTAGATGTATGCAATTTCTAAAAATATTTTCATGTGATGGATCATCAGTTCAATTCTGAAATAAATGAGTCATAGGTAAGGAAAGATGTGTTCCTGTGTTATCCAGTTAGTGAAATTTACACATCTACATGGTGCAGCTCTTGGACTAATCTGGATAGCTTACGAGATTGATTTTTCATCATAAATTTAATGGCAGAATTCTAAAACTTCGTTCTTTATTCTTTAACCCGCTCGTAACAACTAAGCTAAGAGAGAGTATTAAGATTTTTAAAAACAACTGATCAGTTCCAATGTAGCCCTTCAATCATTTGTGTTAATACAGTTGGTTCATAGTTTTTTTTTTTTTTAAAGCTTGTACGGTACCTGCTACTGGTTTCATAAAAGTTTTCTTCTCGATTCGACTTTAAGATGACTTACAATAAACGAACCACCAGTTGCACGTTCTTCGCTGTTCATTCGCTGACACTTCGCTTCGCACTGGAGAACCGGCACGCACCGACGCCAAAAACCATCCGGCAGTTTAAAATGCGTCCTTCGTAGTCGGTATTTGTATGCATTGGTTAGAACGTTTCCTGAATATCGTACGCACCGTGGGATTCTTAATCGACCCAAACCCACACCCCCTGGTTCCCATCAATATTTTAAGATGAACGAGAAAAAAATGTCGGACCTAACCAACCGCACATAAGGCCTGTCCGGACGAGCGAAATTCAATTCGTCGCTATTTAACGGATGGAACGTGATTGAATGCCATGAAAACTAATTTAATTACGGTAAACTAATTAATGGCTTGGTTGAGCTCGAAAAGAAGGACAAGAAGCAGGCAAAAAAATAGCTTGAACAGGCATAGCAGCTGTGGGAATGGTAGTTTTTTTTTAAATAAAATTTATTTATTATTTTCTTCGTCGCCTGTTGCTTTCGCCTTTCCGATGGTTAGCACATTGTTTCAATATACTGGCTCCAATGTGTGAAAATTGCAACCGCTGGGTTGATTTTATGTGAACGGATTGGTGGCTGAGGGCAGGGATGCTTCGTGGTCCACTTTAGGGACCGCAATTACAAAATGCGACCAGAAAGGTACATTACTTGATTGGGTGAGCAGTAGCCGATATGGGGCCTGTTAATTGTTAATGATGCCGATATGGGGCCTGTTGGATTGTTGTGCCATATGATGTGACAGGGAAACTTAAAATTTTAATCATTTAATTGTTTCTTCTTTTGAATAAATCACTTTGTTTGTAACGCCTGAAAGTTAAGTAAAAGTGTGTTTTTTTAATTAAATTTGGAACATTTTTCAAAAAGGAAGTTTAAAAGGCTTTCTGTAATAAAATTATTTTTGATTGTCTAGTAACAAAATGATTCTAATAATTATGAAACAATGGATGTACATCATAAGAAAAATCGCACTATAAAGAAACAGTTTTTTGACTTGTGTTGTAGAAATCAAGAACAATTTAGATAGTAAAAATACTTGAATGTAATATTAAAAAGATGTTTTGAAAAGAAATTCCTCATGCATATTTTTGTTAAATATAAAAATGTTGGATTGATAAAAATTAATATAAGTAAAACCCGCTGACTCCAGTACGTTTTAAACGGTAATAATTGATGGAAATAAATGATAATAATTGTATAAACAATAGCTTAGCTTAGTGGCACAATAAAAAAAAGTAATTAAATTATTTTTATTTTTATAAACTTTATAATGGAATCATGAAGTTCATTACTTTTTTGTTTAACGCTTTTGTAATTTCTTTTTTTTTTAATTCGGTAGTAACGGGCAGGCCGTACTGATTTTGTATTTCTTGATAAAAATTAATTTTTTTTTTTTTTTTGTAACGCAAGATAACAGCCAAACAAAAGATAAAACTTAAGATTTCTGGAGCACCATAATTTTCCTTCGAATTCTTTTATTAAACATTTGGGGAAACAGCTATGGGGCAACTCTACGACAACTAATCAGAAGAGGGTAATTTGATGGTATTTTGACATCCTGTAGAATAAAATTAATATTTCCTGATTTACAGAAGTAAAGCTCTAACAACCTATACAATGCAAAAACACTTTTACATAATTAAATTCAAAACAAACTGCAAAAGCTATATGGTATTTTTAAATTTCAAGCCTGTTTTCTAGAATCTCTTTGCATAAGAAACGATCCAAACGCTTTATTATGAGAATGTAGAATTTAATTGCACTATAATTCTTTATCTTCCCTCCAGTTTCCCTCTGCTGTGTTCAAAAATACTATTGTAAAATTTCTCAGCATTTTTTTCTTTTTTCTTCAGAATTTTTATGTTCTTTCAGAGGCAAGGAAAATTGCACATGGGTTAACAAAATTTAAATAATGCACCAAACTAAACCGGCCCAACCCACAGCGCACCCGAAAGCTGACCATCAGCATCCAGCATAAGTTGCAGTAACTCGGCGCGTCTTCATTCTTCCCCATTCTTGTGCAAAGTCCCCACGAGAAAAAAGAGACAGAAAGCGGTAACGGTTGCACTGGAAACGGTGCATAAAGATGGCATTTGCAGGCATTTAACTTTCCAGCCAGACCAGACCAGCCAGCTCGAGACAGTTTTATTTCAATGCCATTGCAGGCAAATCGGTTCTGCCGCTTCTCGGAATGCTAATTGATGCAGTTGGCAAAGGGCGCTTACACGCTTGCATTAAATCCGGGCGTGTGGAAGACTAGCATAAAGTTTAGCCGCTCGCTGTGTGTCGCTACCAACGACCGTAGGATCATTCCGGAAGAACGTATAGGTGCTATAAAATGTTTGCCCCGTCCGGCAGCATTTTTGGGGCAGGAACGGAATTGTGCCGCAGTTTAAAATTAATGCACAACGGTTCACGTTCTCCACGTGGAGCTGTTGCACAAGTAAAAAAGAAAATTGCTTCACTGCCGAAACAAAGGCACCGCAAACAAAACAAAGTCTGAGGCGAGGCTGCAGTCACCCGGACGGAACAGTTAAAATTCATCTCCCGTCCCCGTTTGCCGCGCTTAATCGAGCCATCCTTCCCGTCCCATTAGCTGCGACGGCGTGATCATCATTATCGTTATCATCGTTATCAACATCATCATAAATTCGTCGTAATTCACTCCCAGCGCCCGGGCGATGAGCGCTTGGACGGGGGTGCCTCGTACGTAATGCCGGGCACGTAATGAGAGTAAAATGAAAATAGGAAGGAAGTGGGTGCAAAAAAAATCAATTCCCAGTGCAGTGAGTAAAATGAAATGACACAAAAAAACACCCTGTCTGCCTCTGGCAGACTGTCGGACGGCCCCTGAGCATGAGGCCAAAATTTTCCCTCCAGCACACAGGTGGCAACTGTCTCGTCCCATCAGCGACGGGCTTGGTTGGCAAATTTACATGTACATACACACAATAGAAAAACCGACCCTGGGCCAAATTATGTCCCCCCGCGGAACATGGATAACATCGTAGCCAGCGGAGACACATCCTCGTTCTACCAGGAGGGGGAGTGAACATGACGCTGACGATAAAATGAAATGCTTTAATCCTTTCTTTTTTTTTTTTTGCACGCATCTGGTCTGCACATTGGTTTGCTGCGGTCGTTGACAAACCCGATCACATGCCGGACAGGGCTGTGGGATTAATTTGACAGCATCGAAACATGCGTCCGCTTTTACGATTTGACTCACTGGTGGAGTAGCTGTTCCTTAGTTTTTCGGTTTTAGTTTCCAAAGTGTGGTATGTGGTTGCGGGCTTTTTGGAGGATGTAGCTGTAATGAACGACTATCCGACACCACCGTTTGCTGGTTGTGATTGTGGGACAACGAGGTGGTTTAATCTGGGTATGATTTCACGCTGGAATCATTGCACACCCGCCTAACCCAAATGGATGAGTTCAACTTTTGAGCGGGGGAACAAAATGGTTAGACGATAAGGACAAGTGAAATTGATTCCTCTGATTCATCTATCTGTTTGGAAATGTGATTGACAGTTGATTTACAGCATGGCAGCTTCACGAATCTAACCATAAAGAAGATTATTTGCATTGAAAGGATAAACCGATGCACGTGACTGAATGAGGTGAATTTCTAATTCAAGTGGTTTCAGTTTTATTTATTCTCTTGTTTCAAATTACTTACTATCATTAAAGCAAACGCTTAAACGCTGCAAAACACCGATTAACCAAAAATTATTCCATTTTAATCCCCTAAAGGTATGCAAGAAATTTTCTTTTCGCGTTATAGACCAACGCCTACAATTATGCAATCAATACGAAAAATATTTATTAAACCCTTTTCGATGACTTCTTTTTTATCAAGACTTATTTTTGGCAACCATTTGAGACTGGAAAACTTATATAAGTAGAGGCTGATCAAAAGAAGTCGAATTTTAGTATCCAGTAGGCCGAAACATCCTTTTTAACGAACGTGTCCTCACACTGCGGCTCGTACATTTGTACCCCACATACGGTCGCGCACTTAATGGACGGTTTTAATTGATTAATAAATTGTACTCGATGTGCACGAACATTCGCACTCAACATAAACGATACGTTGAGGTTGCAATTTCATTTATTACGCTCGCTCTTTTCACTTCAATTTATTGACATGTTCATGCAAACCAAAAGTGCAATTCGTTTTTTCCACCTTTTTTTCTTGTTGGTAACAGGTACCGCATTCATACCCTTTTGCTGTGTGTGGTTTGTTCGGATGGAGACGTGAGCAGGAAAAGAGTGACAAAGGGAAACTGCATGCGTCGTATCGAATGGCAAATTCGTTATATTTATAAATATGGATGAAGATAATGCTGATTCGCAAGTGGAATCCGTTTGCAAAATGAGTTTTCAGCAAATGATCTTCGAACCTTTGGAGCAGCTTCCCTTTTACTTGGTACGATGGTTGTGAGCGCGTTATTCTTACCGCACAGTACGGTGGAAAAGCGCTGCATCAGCGAGAAAAGATATTCTGCCGGTATGTAGGTAGCTGACAACCGTTCCGAGAGCCGTCACCAATATGATAAAATTAAGACCGACAGATGACATAAAAAATAATAGATTTAAAATGAAAAAATAATGCATCTGACTGAATCATTCTGAATGGAATGTTATTTACGCGTGGCATGGTTATTTGTTCTGCTCGCGTGCATTTGATTTTTTTTTTCCTTAGTGACGGCCTGGCCGTATTGTGTGCATTTAATTTTTTGTTGTTGCTCAATTTGTCAAGCCAGTTTTCACTAACATTCAAACCGGGGGGCTCATCGTATGTCCCCCTTTTTGTTTCATCATAAAATGTATCGTCCTGGGGGTGAGGTGAATAATAATTTGTGCATTAAAGCAATCTTTTATTTCACTTTTTTTTTGTTCGCTTTTATTCTCAGGCCCGTGCACAAACTACCCCCTCACGCATGCCCTCGCTGCCGCACAAATTGAAATTTATTATTAATCTCATTATAAAGCGAAAAATATTTATTCAATTATGTTCGCTTGAGTGTTGCATGATTTATTTAAATGCTCAATAGGTTTGCATATTTGCCGCACGATGGCAGACAACGCTTGCCTTCGATTGTGCTCGGGATAGGTTTTTGCGGCAGAGAGGAAAATAGTGAGGGAAAAGGTGAGGGAGAGAGAGGATAGGTGAGTTAAAGGAAAAAAGAAAGACAGTATCATCACCAATGATCGATATGAGTCTTCAGAATGCACCCAGAATGCATAAAGATTTATTATATTTTCGTTAAAATTAAATATTTGTGATCTTATGTTTGTTTTGAAACGCCCAAAAGTATGCAATTTATCATTTCTGTTTAATCTTTAGTGATTT
Source organism: Anopheles epiroticus (assembly GCA_000349105.1). NCBI lineage: Eukaryota > Metazoa > Arthropoda > Insecta > Diptera > Culicidae > Anopheles > Anopheles epiroticus. The sequence continues at coordinate 15,325 of KB672187.1, read as the reverse complement.
TATCAGATAAATTTGATCATTATAAGATACGTAGAATCAAAACGATAATAATTGTGGAACAAGAGTAAATCATAATGAAATGGACAATGCAATACATGGGTCAATGAAAAAATCAACTTATTCCCAGTGGTTATTAAAGTACGGATTAATTTGCTCATTAGAATCTAGAAGAAAAAAGAATTGGTAAGTGTGGAACGAGTGGTATAAAAATACTTAAAATTGCTGTTACAGCTGTTACATTTAAAACCACAACTTTCTAAAATATGTGTTACAAAACATCCATTTAAAATACATGACTGTAATGCATTGACTTATTTTGAACAATAACGAAAATTTGAATTTTATATTATCAAAGATTTTTGAAACAGTGCTACAATGCATGCTTTGGATACATTCAAACTTACTCAATCCTTCACAGCAAGGTATTTTTCCTTTATGCTCTGAAGAATGATAAATTGCATACATTTAGGCGTTTTAAATCGTTTAGAAACGTTTATATTCTTTTCTTTGCATTTTAACAAGTTGGAAAATTTAAAAAATGTGTGTTTGAGTTTCTAACCTTTTCCCAAACCAAAGCAAATCTTTCTTGAAAAACATGTTATGAATAGTGTTTCATACCATTGTTGATCGAATCGTTCCATGGAATATATCAAATATTCAAGTAAGTATAATACTAACGCCATAATATAAACTATTTTAATTAAATTAATGGTCTAAATAAGTCATTTATTCAATCATGGTGAAGCTAAATGAGGGCAATCATAGGGCATCTTTATTTCACCCAGTATTTCTGCTAGCTCTTTCAATGGTATGATTCGTATAGCAAGCTCATAAGGAGAGGAGTCGAAAATTAATCTACTTACGAATAATAATAAAAAAAACCCTAGAAAACGCAAAAATATACCACGGTAAGTGTAAGCTGGTCAAAAAGCAACAAGAATATAGAGCACCATGTCACCGAGTGACCAAGCCCCATTGAGAAAACCAAGCGACCAGCCTTGCCTGCTCTGCGCCAGTACTGAAGGGCCATTAGTTTTTGTGCTGTAAAGCACGCAACAGCATCACGGTGCTCGAGATATCCGCTTGGACTGTGGACAGTATTAGGAGTAGCACGTGCAAGGGAAGCAAGTTTAAGGAAATAGGATAAAATAAGGTGACATGGACCGCTACCACCGCCCCAGGATAGTGTGTTCGCATACCACTCGCACTAAGCATACCTGCGACTGTAGTAGCCGGTAGTTGATCGTGTCCTTTAGGAGCAATCTTAGCGAAACCAAGGAAATAGCAACAAGCAAAAAGGAGGAACACTAGCGCGCATTCTAGGGTGTATAAAATTTAATGTGTGTAATTACTTAATTAGATTGCGGAGGATTCGTTGTGCCCATTGCCTGGGCTACATTCTTTGACTTAATTGTGCGGGATCCCTAGTGGCGGTAGTGAGAACGTGACGCTGCTGCCATTGCACACATTGCAACGGGTCGGTTATAAGCGAAGTGTTGCCACTGCCACATTGCAAGTGCGATGCTTTCTATGACGCGTCCAGGAAGCGGCGGATTAATGCACAAGGACCGCAGCAAGCACGCTAAAGCTCGGCCAGATGAATGGAGCCTGCTTGAGGTTGATACGCAACGATCGTGTAATGGTGAGGTGGGGCCGAAAGAAACAAAAATTAATTACACAACTTGAGACGTGCGGATTAAAGCTGATTCACTGATGTGGCTTTTGGGTGATCGTTTTGAATAAAGAGGGAAACAACGGAAGGACGAAACAAAAAATGACATCGTAAAACTTTGTTAATGCTTGTTTGTCTTTTTTTGAAGCATGCATACCATGGAAAAAAATTAAGTTGGTATAAGTTTTTTACAAAAACCAATGGAAGGAAGTTTTAATTTTCTTCAAAGCTGCCCAAAGAGCCTGTTTGTTCTGCTTTATTTTATCATTCTTTATATTTGTCTTTAGAATGTAGAATTTACTTTAATTGTTGTTTATGAAGTGCAATTTGTGGTTCTTGCTTAGGTTAATTTTATTTATGCCCTATGCCATGCTAGTAATTGATATTTTATTATTTCTGATTTCCAACATTGTTCACAGGATGTCAAAAGGGTCAAACGATAATTTAAATTAAAACAACAACGCGGTATACTCTTGAATTAAGCTCAAAACCAGAACTAGATCATTTGTAAAGAATTACCAAGAACAGTGATGATTTAATTGTTTAATTACTGTTCAAAAAGTTTGTACCATGTTCGTTACCTTTAAATAAAATAAACTCTTGATAAATACTTATCTCGATGATACATTTCAGACTAGAGTATAACGTTTCCTGCTTCCAATTAATTCTTTACAAAAACAGTGCAAAATTATCATTTGTCCATGGCAAGGTCCCGTGCCCGTATTACGGTCGTCTTCTAAAACAAGTTTTGTTTACAGATCTAAAACAAATTGAAAAACAACCTTTGGGTTCCTTTGGATACCTTCCATACCTTATTAAAAAAAACTATTTATGTAATGGTTCTGCATCGAATGCACTCTCTCGATTAATAAACCCTTCACATTTTATAGTACCTACTTTACAGCAAAACAATCGCTGAAACATTCGCACGGAACCGGTCAGTATTTGACGAATGATTTCTCTTCCCACCGAAACCGATTGTTGCGCCTGCGATTTCACGCAATGCGCCTTAACTTAATCGCTACACAACATCCCCCCGCCAGCAGGATTGTTTATCAAATTAATGTCTTTTATTGCCCCGACGCACATTAATGCGAACCACATTAAATGGTGAAGCATTATATTATCTACAAATATTGGTGCTTAATGTACAAACAAAAAAAAAAAAGAGGAAGGAAAACATTTGCCAAAATCGAAAGCAAAAGCGTAGAGTCAAATTTGTGCATAGTTTTGTCTAACGACATGTTTCCTCCCGGTAGAGTGGGTAAGAAGGGGGGGGGGGCTGCAATGTTCGACGTCAAATGCCAAACATCCACCCGGTTCGGCCATCCGGCTCCGCCCAAAAAAACATTCGATGCTATGTATCATTTGCATTTCATTTAACAGCGGCAGTAGCAGCAAGGGACCAGCAGGGACCCTGAAAATATCGAACCCACCCATTCCAGTGCTTCGGGCGGGTGGAAAGAGAGAGAGAGAGAGGGGAGGGAGGGAAGGATCGCTTTATGCTTTGTGTGATCATAAGTCTTGGTCCGATTTAGTCCGCTTCCTGGCCCTCCGTTCGCCACCTTTCGCTCGTCGTTTCGCAAGCGCTCGCACATTTTGCTAAACCCAAATGATGGAAAACATAATCATAAATCAGTGTAATATAGCTCACCGATAGTCGGTAACGGCCAAACAGTTTTCGCCGTTTTGACTTTCGGCCTGCACCCAGCCACCTCCTCCACGGTCGGTCGGTAGGCCGCTTTATCCAACATGCCCCCAAACGCAACGTTGGGAGGCTTCTCTGACCGTGCCCGGCCCGAAACCTTTCCACAGTGGCACGAGCATCGAGACCCATCCGCTTCGCTTATGCTCCTTGTTGGATTAATTTATTCCGTAAAAAATACAACCCCTTTTGTTGCGAGCGGATATCTGCAAAATGATATTAAATTCAGCGAAACAAAAGAAATTAATTATTTTATACAAATGCGTTCGCCCGTTCCCGTCGGGTTGGGCAATGGGCGAAAAGTGTGACGGCGGCGTGACTGTTGCTTCCGCAGCCCATTCAAAGTTAACCCCTGCGTGTTTTTCTGCGTGCAGGTGGCGCTGACTGATGGTACCGAGCACCCCGAAACGGGATGAACGCAACAAGAAAGCAACAAAAAAGTCACTGCGAATAAAATCCGATTCCGTAGAATGGTTGGCTGGTGGGCTGATAAAAGCTTATAGCCGTGCACTATCGATCATGCGGCAGCGTTAAACTTGTCATTTCACTTGTCATATATATAAATTTCTCCCCGTCCGCCACCCCGCCTCCACGGTTTGCTGGTTTGGGGCATAAAGATGGCCTCCCGCAGGCTGGCGTAACCTTCGAAATACACAAATTATTGGTCGTGCTGCAAGCGATATTGACCGACCGGCTCTCGTCAATACACGTTTGACAGCTTTACGGCAGCCACCGAGCTGAAGGTTTTCGTTTGTGTGTGCGCTCAGTGTAATAAAACCCGACTCCCGACGATCTGGCCCGCCGAACTTCGGTCCAATCCTTTCGCCCGCACGGTGGCCACACGCACCAGCCGTGCTGGATGGTTCATGCCGGGATGGGATGGTTGCCCGAAACGAAAACTGTAATTTTATCTTCAAAATGAGCAAATGGAAGGGCAAATAAAATCTCATGAAATGCGATAGCTGGATGGTAGGATGGTAGGCACAAGTGACAAAGCGTACCAACGAAGGGACAATGCGTGCTGACCGTGGGGAAGCGGGCGGGTGTGCTATAAATGTATAGATCCGATGAGCAACAATGCCCGGCCGTCCCAAGATGCTTCGAAAAGGGAAAGCAAACAAAAGTAAATAAACTTTTTTCTTGTGTATTTCTTTGTGCTTCGAAAGCTTTATTCCTAGAAAAGAGCAGATTGAAAATGTTTGCAAATAATGGCACAAAGATTTGAACAAAACAAAACGTTGACTTGTTTGATTTACCATTCATTTAATCATGTTCCAATGCGACAATGCTCTTATTTATTTTGCAACAGTTTTCCATTAAGTTTAGTGAGCTTTACATTGGATTGTTTGCACCAATTTTTAGCTTTTATGTTTTGTTTTTGTAATTCATGTTATTGTAAAATATTGTAAATTAAAAATCATTTAAGATGATTGACTAAACAGTGAAACGAGTAGGATGGTTTGCTTTTTCCACTAGGTTATATCCTCATAGAACTGAATGAATCGAAAAGGAAAAAACTAAAAACATTTTATGGATTCTAACAATTCTGAACTTATAAAAAATCAACTTAACGGCTAAATCCCCAGTTTTTAAACGTTTTTAAATAAGTCAACCCTTTTTTAAAATACGAAATTCGTAAGAAATCATAAAAATCGATATTCAGTTTAAGCAGCTGTATAAAAAATTTGAAACAAATATTCCGAAAAGTTGAGTAATGCGCTTTAGCATGTATTGAAACGAAATGTTTTTATCTGCCGTACATTTTTCCTGGTACAGAAGGGTACCAGAAGTGCAAAAAGGCAAAAATATGATAAATATGTTTGTTACAGCAATATTACAAGAAATATGTACGACATATGCGACAAAAAAAAACGATAAACGTGAAGGGTAGAAGGGTCAAGCGGATGAAATCAATGTGATGTTAAATAATTCGGAGCTGAATAACTCGAGTAAACAGAAATCAACGAACAAAAATGAACCGTTGCAAAATAGTGCTTTATTCAATTGTAACGGCCAGGTTGTACTGCTGGCAAAACAAGTTTAATTGTTATTTATTGTGGTAATAATATCCTTCTGTAGTTGTAAAATATAATCCTTACTGATGAGGACTTTGGAAATCAAAAAAGAAGTCAACAATTTTATGACCGATTCCGCAAAACATTATTCCGTTTTCTTGTTAATCTGTAAGTACATACTAAAAAGCACATTATGTTGCATTTTGTTTGACCAAACAACATCGCTTCACACCAACACGAATTGAATCAAATCACCCCACAAACAATGATTTCTCTAGCACTGATTTAATGTGCTGCATCCAGGAAGCAAGAATTTCCACCCCAATACCTTACCTCCCTCGATTACAATGTTCCGAGTCAGTGCTTCCTACGTGCAAAACCATCACCAACGTGCAGCCCTAAACCAATTGGTAGAGTCTTTCTTTGATCCAGATTTGTGGAAACAGGATGTACGTGTAGCCCGTGTCGGTCTGAAGCTCTACCCTTGCAGTTTGTGCGAGGCTGTGGAGCCGTGTTACCGAGGAAACTATCCCATCTGTCGATAATGGTCGTATTGGACATAAATTCAACCCTTTAGGAAGATTTGCAAAGAAGCAATGGCAAATGGTGCTGCACGTTGTATGAGGTTAAGGACGATATATATTCAATCTAGGGCAGCCTCGGTGCATGGTTAGTGGCTCTTTAAAACGGGAGTGCAGGGAAATCAACTTGCAAGACTTTGTGCCCCTTTGGCGCAAGGTATCACTGGCATGTGAGCAGCAGTGGTTTTGCACTACTCTGCTTCCAGTTGATGTCGATTAAATCCCATCAGCTATCGTTTCATGGCGCAGGGAGTTCAAAAGGGAATTTTTGTGCAGCTACCGTCTCTGGATCAGTTAGTGATTTCTTGCAACCTACTCTGGGCTCGTTTGAGTTCTTTATTCAATAGATCCGATGAAGTGATTTATGCGGTGATGAATAACCTATCCCTTCATAATGGATGCATTTGATGGGGTGCATGGGGATTATAAAGCATGTGTTGAATGCTCAAAGCTGAAGAAATGAAGTACAATCTTTAATGTTCTGATGAACAAAAACGTTTGCTTCTGCTGGAAAAAAGATTAAATGTCCTCCAGAACTATGAACATTTTTATCAAGACCATTTTTATTTTCCGTTTTCTATTTCATTTTGTTTAATCTTGTGTTTATTTAAACGTATATTCCTACCATTTTAATTCTTTAACAAAAAAGCTTTGCTTCTGCCAAATTCTTTAAAATATTTAACGTTAACATAAAACATTTTACTCAACATCTTTTTCTTTCTAAATTGAAGCTTCTATACGTTCCTAAAACTCTTTACAAACATGCAACATATCACAGCAACTGGTGGATGGCAAAGCTGTGCATCGAAAGCATAACCCGAAAACCCGCATCAAGCACTGTTTGCGATACGGTAGGGCAGAAATGTTCAAATAAATATTATGTGGACCCGCCTGCTCCACGTGGCCTGGTCAGTGGCTAGTGCCCGAGAATAAACATAAATTTCCGTATTTTAATTCTATTACAACGCAATGCCGAGCACACCGACCCCCGGGATGATCAATGTGGAATCCTGCTGTGCGCTTTGCGGCCATCTTCGGTCACTTTTACCGTGCAACGTGGTTTTAACGAGTCGCTCCGCGTAGTCCTCGTTCGGTATGCTGCTGAGACCGATGCACGATAGTGCTTTAAATGTAGGCTAGTTTGTTTCTATGTGTGTGTGTATGTTTGTTATGAGCATACATATTCCTTCAGCACCAGCACAGCTGGAATTGGAACACTCACACTACACTTTACAAGTGATTTTGTGTAATATATAGCTTCGCCTAACCCTCGAGCAGCCGTTGCAACAGCCTGCTGCCCTCGTGTGCTTAAAGCTAGCTCCCGGGAGATGACGTCGAGTCGAAAACGGTTGCATTGGGTTAGCAGTACAAGTGATGCTAATTCTTACCCCCCGGCTTGCGCCCCTGAACACGATTGCCTTTGTAGCAAAGGGTGCATGACTAACAAATAGTGCATACCAAGTCGGGGAGAAAGGATTCGCAGTTTCCCAACAACAAAAAAGTCAACCAGAAGCATCATTACCGCCCGTGGGTTATGAATACATTACGGCAGCTTTCTTGGTGAAAAATTGAGCATAATCCCACTGTGCGGTAGTAAATCTCGCAATTGACCCTCGTGTTAGTGTTGTTCGCATGGTAGAATGTTACAATTCCAGCGTGTGGCAGCGGATTGCATACATTACGGCGCACAACTTGTACACATGATCGGTAATGATTTATTTTTATTTATTTTTTTATTCAATACACTTGTTCACAACTTCGATTTGAAGGTACTGAATAAATATTTAAGAATTTTAGTGAAATAACTGCAAACGAATAATATAATTTCCAACCTGTTTTGAATAACTTCTTCCTTTTTTGTCACGATTTCCATACAGAAAGTTTTTATAAAAAAAAGCTCCTCACTGTTGGTTTACTTCCACAAAGAAACATGCTTAGCAATTTATTTGTTAAAATAAACTAATATGATTTGTACTTTTTGAAAAAAGTATTCATTGTTTGCTATACATTATTGATAAAAAAAATCCAAGGCATAATTTAAAAATTCCAAGACTTAGGGGGAGACTACGTGGTCTCATGGGTAGCGGCGAACGATCAGGACCGACGTTGCACCGATCGGACCGTTGCCGATTTTCTTAAGCATTTTGACTGATTTATTGCATACTGCATTTTATCGCATACTTTTAGGCGCCTTGCAATATAGCGATGATTAATATTTCCAAAAGTGGTAAATAAATGGCGGAAACAGTGTTTTCCAAATGTTAAATGAGTTTATTTATCGGTGACTTTAGGTAGCTCAAAAGAGTCACTCTACCTAAAAGCACTTGACGACGGTAGCACTGCAGAAAGATGCAAACTGGATAGTTACACAAGATGAAAAAACAGTATCAGCTTCATCACCAATTATTTTTGCACACCCTTATTGTCAGGATTTACACAACAAGGCTACATGCATTTAAACAATAATTTCAATGTACATTTCAAATTGCAAGTGTCCAAGTGGCATTGTTCGCTTACCTTCCCCGGCGAAGCGCGAATCATTACATCGCATTACACCCGCCGCATCACAAACAGCTCGTTACCAGCACACACACACAGCCAGACACACCCACTCTGCTGCAAATGAAACACCACCAAAGAACGGGTGGACAATTCATCAACATCGGGGGCTGCCCATCATCTGCGGCCCAGCACGTTCGCGCTACCGGACAGAGCCGAAAGCTTTTCTTCAATTACCGCTACGGCGAATGAAAACTGTCCGTCTGTCCGCGCGGTGGGTGTAAAACTGCACTAGAACAATTCGTTTCGCAACGATTGCAATATCCTCTCCCACTTCTCGCCACCCTTGGTGCCGTCCATACGGCAGGTGTAGTAGGTGGTGGTGCGGTGGCATTAAAAATTTTAATTGAGAAATAAAACCCATCCAGACGTAGCGTAGCAATAAATTTCCCAAACCCAAACCATGGCCACGGAGAACAAAAGCGCTGGACCGGCCGAGTGTGAGGGAGGGGGGAGGGAGGGGAGGGTTGGTTGTAGGTATCGGGATGGGTATTGGCGAGCGTGTTAAATAATTTTCTGCCTGTCCGGTTTACGGTTTTACGGGTTGAACCGGACCGGGTGCATTCCCTTGCTGCTTGGGAATGATTCTTGAACTAGTCTCACCGTTCTGTCTTCTTTTCCACCAGGCTTTAGTATTGTTTTTCCCCATATTCCCCCACCACAGGCGCACGAGTACCGCGCGATACCGAATAGAATGAATTGCAGTTCGGTGGGATTTCTGAGAATCCCTAGCTTTAGGTCCTTTTTTCTCCTTGAGCTGGAAGCGAAACGAATCCACCCGAACGTCAAAACTCGTGTACCAAAAATTTCGAGGAGCAAAAACAAACACTAGAGCGTTGGTGGCTCGTTAACTTGGCTTGTTCCGCACGCCGTTTCAGTGTTTTGCAGACCCGTCCACCAACGGCCACGCACGTCTCACAGCCCTCTGTGTCACTGTGTGGGAGCATTCGTCCTCCAAAAACAAAAAAAAAGTAGTAAGCCCGACGCTTTTGGTGACGCTCACCATGTCGGGCTGTTTGGCAAGGTTCGTTTAATTTATGGTCGACTCTTGGGTTTGCACGAGATTCGGATCGTCTTCCAGTTTCGATGCGCTGCCGAGCCGCATACCGTAGCGGTCATTGCTGCTTTTCCGGTGGTCTCGTTCCGCCGGAATGTTCCAGCATCGGCGGCTTTTTTTACGGCCACTCGGTGTCCGACTCGTTCAAATCCTGCTGCTTCAAGTTTTGATCCTGTCGTCCATCACCGATTACTTGCTGGTTGAGTGAGAAGAAGGGAGACGGCGGGGGGGGGAGGGGTTGATGAAGTGGACGCTGGTGGACGCTAGACGCGCTTTTTGTCTGCATTCGTCGTGCGACCGGCTATCTCAATTTTCCCATGACCAAATACCGCGTGCTGGCAGACGCTGGCTTTGGTGTTTTTTTTTCTTCCCGGAGGACAACCGCTGTCACACGCTTTTTGCACGCTGGTACGGAGATTTCTACTGTAGCATTGGATTGTGATTGCCCCAGAACCCACCCCACCATCACCCACAAGGAGCTCTTTATTTGCTGGCGCTGCTCGTGCGAATCGCGTTATGAGGTGCGTCCTAGCGCATTAATACAATTTAAGACCGGTGGATTAAGAGCGTTCGTTTGAAATTTAGGCAGAGCGCTGGATTGAGGACGGTTGGTGCAAGATTAGGCCCGCTCGGTGTGGTTGACAGGCGTTTCGGGGGGCAGAACCATTGGATTGTTTTTAATGATTGGTCAGTGTTTGTTATGGTGGGTTAATTATGGGTTTTACAGGGTGAAGTTTGTTGGCTCGCTCGGACAGTTCAAAGGATTTGTTTGATTGAAGAGATTGTCAAGGATGTTTCAGTTTTTTTTTTTGTGGTTAGTAACAGTGTGTCATTTTTGCCTTTATTTTGCACAGCAAAAAGTTAGTTAGCATTAGTCCTTCACAATTAAACAATCAACTATGAATTGACTCTGTTCATACAAATAACACAGATGCAAGATTAAATCACATTAAAATTCAAATATCTAATTTCTGGGCCAAGTGTGTTTCGTTTGGCTAACAGTTTTTTTTAATTATTCTGTAAGTCATTATCTAACTTGTGTGAAGGAGAATTTTTTTTCAAAAATTAGGCGTTAGTCGTTGGTTCGTGTTGATTGTTTCGCAACTTCAGATGAATCAATTTTACGCTCTAGATTTATTACCCGTTTTAAATGGTTAACGTATATTACCAGAAGTTACCACCATTTGTCTAGTGTAAAATAATTTACAGTTTAGCAGAAGTTTTAAAATACTAAAAAAGGCAAACAAGATATGCTGTACGTGTCTTGTAAAAGGGAAATCAACAAGCTGTTACTTTTGATAGCAAATGTAATATATCAGAATCAGATAGTATTATCGATGTTATTGGTTAATTTCAACTAGGTTAAAATCGATGTATACATTGCCTTGTCAGTTCCCATAAACTGTATTTTTCGGTGTTTATACATAAATTCTAGAAGAAAAGGCGTGTGCATTTGTAAATTGTTTGTTTATTATGAAGATGACGATGAGGCTGATGGTGATAATGATGATAATGACTACGAGACTCTTTTTATTGTTTAAAGGGACTTTAATCAGCTCAAACTGTTTTTTGATTAGAACTACAATGGTTTTAATTTTATGTTTTCAAGCAAACCTATTTAATATTAAGCATGATGGAGCTACACATTTCAAACTCAACATTCATAATCAAATTAAATTTAAACAAGTAACTCTTTACGTGTCTATTGAAACATTCTCCTTTGCATAATGCAAACTTTTACAATAACTCTGTACCTTCGCAAAAGAACCAGACCGCCAGGGTTTGCTGATTCCGACTACTGACTGCTAATTCTTTTTCTATTTCAATTATGTGAGCTCTAAAGAGCTTAATTCTGAATGTTGTAAATCAAGCTAAAAAGGGGATTCATTTTTTAACCCAGTGTTTTCATGCGGTTCATGAGGCTTTATTTAAGCTGTAATACATTGGCCTTTAAATTTTTACTGGGAGCCTTTAAACCCATTTTTTTACTTAAACCCAATGCCATATCCTTTTGCCTCTAGCCTCTGCACATATATGTACCGCAAACATTGTTACGAAAACGTAGAAGATGTATGTCAATTGAAGCAAAAACGAAGCGTAGTTCTCGTAATATTGACCCAATTTCAAAATCCATGAGGTAATTCATGGAAAAAGCGTTCAAGGGCATATTAAATCCAGCAAAAAGCATAAAGGAAAACAATTTTCCCAACAGCAAAATTGAGCCATTAAGCTTTTGGACCATCGCTTTATGAAAAGACCACAACACCACCGCCACAACTTCCTTTATGCGCAAGCCTAAAAATCACGAAACCAGGTAGTAAAGGTAGTTCCAAAGAAGGAAAGATATAATGCAAAGAAGAAAAAAAAAACAAATTATAAATACACACCCTCACATCGCCCACGCGAAGGAAATGGTTTATGAAAAAAGAGGTAACGTAAATAAACACTGGCATAAATTTATTTGCAAACGCAAGCAAATCGTTCTGGTCGGGCCGGCCTTTGCGTCTACTTCTTTTTTTCGGATAACTGCCCGCCCCTGCGCGTCCCAGGGGGCTGAGTTTCGTTGCATGGAGGCGAGCTAGGGTGTTTTTTCCAGTGTGTGTTTCTTACTGAAACTGTGCCACTACAACCACGCGTGCTCGGTGGCAGAAAAAAAGGACCCGTCCGGCACGGTGTAGCTGAGGCGAAATTGAGTTATATGATGTATGGGACGCGCCGTGGTCGGTGGGTATTTTACAATGTGGTCGGTGTATCATCCAGCCCAGCTGAACACACAGGTGTGCGGTGAACCTGAAATGTTTCCCGGGCATGCTCCTGTTCGGGTCGCGTGTGGTCATGTTCGGGATGCGACCAGAGAGCAGCAGGCGAAAGCGAAAAACACACAGCACGCCGGTAGGAAATCCCGTCCCAGCGGCGGGGGCCGACCGGGTGGCGGGACGCGACTGCAACTGCAACTTAATCAAGCCAGTCTCGCGCTAAACGGCGACAGGAGAGAAAAACACGCAGAACGGTCGTCATGGGAGCGAAACCGAGCAACATTTTCCGCTGTGCTGGTGGCGAGCGAGGAAGGTGGCCGGGAAATGAATGACCGTCAGGTATGGGTGGCCAGCACCAAACTAAAAAACAAGACCAAAGCAAACACGAAGCTTGAAACCGGACGATAAATAACGTGCCCGTGCAACGGAAATGGTTCTATCAGTATCTCCCTGTTCGCACTCCATGGAGAATCATAATTCCATAATGTTTTGTTTTATATCGTTTTGATGTTGCTCTTGTTGTTCTCCGAATGGGTGTGTACTGTGGTGGAATCCTTTTGAAGCTTCTTCTTTTTCTGAAAAATGAAGAGAAAGGGAATGAACTACTAATAAATATGGCTCTGGATTGCTGATAAGAAGTAATCCTGTCTTCGTATGTAGTTGGTCTAGCTTTCCACATTTTTTTATACCAAGCAATGCGTGTCGTCGTCGTAAGGAATTTCCCGTGAAGTATTTATTTACGATTGAAAAGGGATCTGCAGTGGAACTGCGAAAAGAGAAAGCTGTGAAATATGATATTTAAATATAAACGTACCGAATATTAAAAGTTAAAAACGAGAAACAACAGAATGAGAAAAGCTAAACGCTTATGCTTTTATCACTGTGCGACTGTTAGGGACTACGGCGACAACCTTAGCAACAGTTTTCACACGGTAAGTCTGGGATATATTATATCCAATCCGGAACGCTCTCACGTTGTCAGGACAGGCTATTAAAACAGGTGGAATCAACAAGGCAAGGAAATCAGAAATGGATAGCATAATCTACAAAGTCGTTACCTCCAAGAAGAGCTATTTGAAGGTACACAATATGTCACAAAGCCTAAAGTTAATACGAGGAATTGATTAAAAAAGTCTAATTATTCTTTAGTCATCGAGACATACTTTCATTTTCATTTTAAGTTTGAAAGAAAGTCATATTTGAAGCATTATACATAAGGCGTCTTTTTCCAACTCATCGAAACTTTTTAGTAGGCGTTTATAGAGATCATCAGTTTGTGTAGTTAATTCTTTTAATTAGTCCCTAACAATCCCTACCTCTAAAAGATCGATCGAGTTTTTGACATCTTCTTCACATCAAAAGCTTTTGAAATATGTTTAACTAATTCCGTACTAATAACTAACTAACTAACTAACTAATAACTTTAAGACAAATTATTAGTGCAATAGATTTCGTAAGAATCGATAATGCTTCAGTAAAAATGTAAAGTTGAAATCTTTCAACACATTAGACCGGATTTTATGAAATGGAACATACCTACAGTGATGTACAACTAACAATGATCCTGTGTTTCCCCCCAGATAGCATTCAACATTTTAGTAACAATGATCTGATTGTCTGAAAAATAACATTGAAGTTTTAGTAGAATACTAAAGGAATAAGATTAAAATTTCCTTTCTCAATTTGTCCTACATAAACATTCCTAAGCCACGAAGTAGCCTCTCATGGAATTTAGTATTAAAAGTGAAATTGATTAATTAATTGCTTTTTGTTCTATTTTGGGATAAATTATTGCATGCAACATTTGAGCCTTAGGGTTTGCTTAAAAAAGTAATTTCAGAACAAACGTATGTGCAAATCACATGTACATGTTTTCGTCATGTTTAAACCATAAATATTTAGATACTAGCCAGGCGCCAGCAATGGGCACCCTCGGGCCAACGTTTGAAAAAGTCTAATAAATTATGATTTCCAAGTAGATCATCGTCTTTCCCGAGGCACCACTGCCATCTGCAGTGGCAAATGAAAAGACAAATGGTACAACACTTGGACGAGTAATTGAACGCATCCTTCCTCGGCACCTCAGTGGAGTGGCTGCTGCTTGCCTTGGCCCGGTACACTATGCTATGCCCCATCGTCAGACCGAGATACTTTCCGAAATGTGCCCAGCACTTTCAGAAGTGCTCTCGTTGCCGTTTTTCTCTGGACGATAAATTATGCATTCAATTTGGATAACGTTCCCCGTGATGAACTGAGGAGGGGGGGGAACATTTCGAGGGGGGTGTGTAGCAAAATTATCGGTGCTAAAAATAAATTACTAACTGACATCTCTCTATCCGTGTACGGAGTAGGAGTGTATGTTTGGGGCGAGTTCAAATTCAATTCCGACCCAAAACGAGATCGAAGCGGAGAGACGTGCTTAATGGGATTTTTGGTGACGCGTTGTACAGTTACTGAGTAGGGTGGCAGGGAAAGGGAAGGGGCGCACTTTTTGGTTAGACTTCTAGGTTGTGTCCAAAGTCGCACCGGATCATACCTTGCAACCGGCAATCGTCGTCATGAATAAATGACTCCGGACACTGAACCGTAACCGAGGCGCTGAATCTGCACCCACAGCCCCAGGGGCACCGCACAACACCTCTGTAACGACGAGCCAGTTGAAGCATCTCGTTCCCAATTTCGATCTCATCTCCGATGCATATCACAGAAGCTCGGTGCAGTGCAATTTCATCACCCGCTGCCATCATTCCTGCTCCGCATGGTGCAACGCAATAGTGGACAAGTTTTGCAGCTGGCGGTTCCAGTGACACGGCCCAACTGCTCACTGCCCCGGTACTCAATCCGGCGTCACCGTGGGTGGCCAGCACGTCACTGTGTGTGTGTGTGTGTTGCATTCGTGTGCATAATTATTTATGCACGAATTTTAATTATATTTGATCCACGTGCACGTGCGTGCACGTGTGTACAGGATATGTGTGTA
>KB672186.1:0-20243 GCA_000349105.1 Anopheles epiroticus | reverse complement strand
AGAGCGATCGATTCGTCGATCGCAAGCACGAAGCCTTAATCAGATCCTATCGCAGGAGTGGAGAGAGAATCCACGCCGGAAACTCTCTCCCACGCGGTCACGAAGTTGACAAGCGATAAGAACGCACTTATTGCTCCAGAAACGCATTCGAAGCAGGGTTTTTCGTAACGACAATACGCGGTTAATTCGAACATCGTTGTGTTCGATAACCACTAAAAATTACTTTTTTACAATATGTAATGAATTGGCATATTTTTAAGCGTTAAGTTGTTTTTCAGCACACTAAAATACCACAACATAAAAAAATGGTTTTACGTACTAGTTACTGCATCGAGGTCTGATTTTTTTTTTATTCGGTAGTAACGGCCAGGCCGTCTTGCTTAGCATCGAGGTCTGATTTCTTGTGATAAAAAATAATATTTAAGATACACACATTATGTTATTACCCTGACTACGATACATTTTTTTATTCTTTTAGACAGCTATTTCCATCAAAGGATAATTTCAAAGATATTCAAACTTTCAAGTATAATTTAATCTAGCGCACTCCCAGAAGGCGTTTTTTGGGAAAATATCTCAAAGGGTTGAGCTCCACAGAGGCACAACAGGAATGGTTGTTTTTTACATAATTATGGTCAATAAATCTCATGGCTCCTTCATCTTAATTACACCGCTTCGACTGACTGTATATTAAATCTCACACTATCGTCTATTTGCACATTGCTTTACTATCTTGGAAACCACGAGTAATGCAGCTCAAAACGAACCAGCTGGGACCTTTTGGTGGAAAGCATTCGAATCAATCTCGTAACCGCTAATATTTCCCATTCGCACTTCAATTGCGCCTATCACACACATTTCTCTCCTCAGCACTCAAACGGAAAGGAAAACAATGCTCCTTCCTCCCAACGCCATTTCTGCCTTCCATATTAATGGCACACCATTTTCGGCCGCATGCTCCGTGCGCCACACACTCATTCGGGTGAGACATTTCCACCGGCACGCCACTAATCTTTTGCGCCAGTGTGGAGGGCACTTTTCCCTTTCACCAACGTTACCAAACACACACACACACACATGGCAGTGCCTATTTGCGATGTAATGGTTGCGGTATATTCGATTTATATCCTTCCCCTCTCGAGCGGCCCCCAACCGTATTCTTAGGCTATCGTCTTCTCTCATCGGAAATTCATTGGAGCTGATTTGAGGCGTCTACCACAGGGCACTGCAAGTTCTAGCCCTCGCACTACCGCAGTGGAACTTATTTTCCGACACAGCAGACACCAATTCTTGATCTAGCTCCATCGACGAAAAGCCGATTTTCTTCATTTCCCCCTCCCAAACAAGTAAGACCCAATTGTGCGGCGAACGTTCTCGCTCGGGGCGGTAAAACGAGAATAGCACGGCAGTCAGCATTTGCGGTCCAAGCAGTATTATAAAACTCAAATAATGATCATTTATTTTCACTGTAATTCTATTATGGAAGATATGCTTCCGATCCCGGCCATTTCCCCGGCTTCCACCCCCGGGTCGTCTCTGTACCAATTGCGTCCGCATGCGAAAAATAAAACAAAAGAATCCCTTTTCACCATGTGTGTTTGCTGGCGGCTTATTTCACCCCGAAATGTGGCGGCATGCGGCACAGGACAAAGGAGGCAAGAAAAACTATAACTTCTTTCGTGTGCGTGCGTGCTTAGGACGAGGGAATGGACAGAGCCTGAAGGAAGTTTGCCGACGGTACCGCACAAACATAGATCCCGAAGCCAACCCACCCTGGCAGAACTCGGAAGAGGAACGAAACTAATCGTTTGAGGCTTGAGCGTCTGCCCTCATCTGCTACTGATATCGCATTACCTTCTCTGGAGCATGGTTGTGAAGGAGGCCTGAAGGAGCAGAAACGGCGGCGTCCCAGACAACGACGGCGGTGCCCGTGCTGCCTTTGATCCTGGCTCATGTTTTCCCTACTGATTGATTCGTAGTTATTGCTCGTTCGGTCCAATTAGGTCAATCAGGCTGAAGTATGATGCTGCTGCTTCTGCTGCTGCCGGACAGTGTAGTAAGAGGATGCTGTAAAGGCGAAACTCGAGCGGCGTCTGGCGTGACCCCGAAGCATTCGGGTGGCGTTGTAAGCTGCAGCAGCAACCCTGTCTGACCTACTTCCTCCGAGTGCAGGTCCGGTTGCGGAGCGAACATGCTCGGTAGCGGAAATATGAATAATAGCGAGCAATTTGCGTTAATGCTGCTATTGTATTATTGAAAACAAAACGCTACCGATATGATTACCAGGCACGGTGTACAAAGGGTAATTAAAGATGGCAGATCGATGCGTGCGTGGACGATGCATAATAGGTACTTTTGTAAACCTGCACGCAAAAAAGGCAAAATTTAAAAATATTTACCTTTTGCTAGTCACAAAAATATTGTTTAAAGTTGTTGATGAGTTTACCTATTTTATACATTATATTAATGAATTTACTATATTTATATTTATTATCTTTTTAGTGGATATCAAAAGGTGTCCTTCTTCATATTAAAATGTATTTTCCTTTGAAAGTTAGGATTTGCATCAACGTTCAAACCACTCATGGTCTTGCGCCTGCATCCTTGAACTTCCTACAATGATTTTGATGGTCATCTTCTCTCGTCAGTTTGGGCCTAACTACACCTCCTTCGTTCACGTAGATGGTCAAAGCGAATGTCATTTGCTACTGTTATCATCCGAATAACATTCTCTGCTCAACATAAGTTGTAAATTTCGTACAGTTTTTATGAACTGCCGATTTGCTCGGTATGAGTCGTTTTAACGTTCGTTTACTAATCTGTGTTTTTTGTTTTACAAGCAGAGTGGTTAAACTACATTATTAGTATGAGTATACTAGCATACTTTGCTTCTGGTAGCAGTGACTTATGAGAAAGGATTCGAATGCCTTTACACCAGGTATGTCAAACTGGCGGCCCGCGAGAAAATTTCAAAATATCGTTTTGAGAACATAAATTACCGAAAAATTCAACTTTGCGGCCCGCGAATAATCGTAAATGTGTTAATGCGGCCCGCCTCAGAAATGAGTTTGACACATCTGCTTTACACTATAGATGTTTTAAGAAGATCAATATGAGGCTGAGTGTTGTAGTTTATATCCAGAGGGTGTTGTTTTAAATGACTTAGTTTTATTTTTTTATATCATATTTGTTTTCTTACCAGCCTTTACTCTATAAATAATATGAAGGGATAAGTTAATTGAAAAGAGTATATCAATTTAGAGATTTATTCTTAAATACTTGCCAACGTAGCAATAGCTAAATAGTTCTCGATATAATACAACCACGTCAGGTCTAGCAAGGGTTTTACCTTTATACCTATAGACCACCATTCAAGACTTCAAAATCAATAATAAAAATAATTGTTGATGCCTAAACAGCTCTTAAATAGTTTTTTTTTCTTTTGTTTTGCACTATTGGAATTTTCAGTGCTCTAGAGCAAAGATTTAGACATTTAGCTTTTAAAATGTTCTTATTTGAGTTTTTTTCTCGAAAATCCATTTAAACCTTTATCTTTCGGGTAAGGTTCGAATGCCTTTACACCAGGTATGTCAAACTGGCGGCCGTTTTAATGTATTTGCCGAAACAAGGTCATTTTCTAATGAAATTGATCCTGCCAGCACCAATGAAGCAATGAAATTTGCTGCAAGCTTTTAAACGGTCATCCTCTTGACCTTCCAACATTGTCATAATGTGTTTGCCTCTTGACCTGCCTCAATTTCCAATCATCATGAAGTCGTTTCGAGATGTCATTCCAACCTCTTATTCGAGGCAATAGAAATGTTGTGAAAAGCTTTTCCTTAAATCAAGACAAGTGCTGCCATTAAGCAGGATAAGATAGCGCACGCCGAACGAGACATTTGCTGACGCCACAAGCGTCGACGGGCAGGTGAAACCGGCCGAGCGTTTTCGGGGGAAACTGTTTTGAAGATAATTTTCTAAACCCGAAGGTTACCCAAAACAAACCACTAAAATGTTGTCCGAAAGCAGCGCCACAAAACGCAAGGAAGTTGTCGTTTCTGCTGTCCAGCAGGTGAAACTGTGTTGAAAACTCCTCAAAGCGAAACGGGAAAACAAAACCACGAACCTTTTAGCGTCCCACCGGTGCCGGGACAATATTTTCTGCCCTACTGAAGGATCCCCTGAAGGAAAAAATGAGCAGACGACACCGATGTTTTGCTGGCCACTCGGCACAATCTAAGTTGGCGTTGAAATCTAATCTTGACGATAAACAGGCGACCTGACCAAAAAAGCGACGAAGCACCACCGAGCGGATGGGTTTTCTGGATTAGACAGGAACAGCCGAAAAATACACATCCTTACACCGCTGGAGCGACGCGTGTGCCGGGCCAGAATGCATCCGGCCTTCGTAAGGCAGGCTTGCTGCACGTTCGTGCCGCAGGTACACGACCACAAAGATGAAGACGGATGCACACGCAAAGGTTTGGCCACGGGGTAAAAACAACAAAAAATAATAACAAGCTTGCCGACCCGGGCAAACCGGCGTGTTCGACTGGCAGAAAAGCGGCAGAAAAGCGGCAGAATGTGCAGTGCGTGCCGTAAAAGAAACAATCCACAAATTTGGTTGAAAAAACAACGCCACGGACGACGCCAACAAGCGAACGGCGAATGATGAACAAAAATCTTGCACCTGGCCTCTTAAGTGCATAAATTTCGTGCGGTTTCCACCTTCCGGGGACGGTGCGCCTAGCTGCATGGTTTCGCAAACTGTGACCAAGAGAAATCACTATAAGCCGAGTGTCTGTGTGTGTGTGTGTCTGGATGTTTGTTGTGCATCTTAGCTTCTTCTGCAATCCGGTGGGGCCACCTTGTATCGTTACACGCTTGATGCGTTCCTTCGTGGTAAAATGTTCTTTGCGGTGCGCTTGCTGTCCTACCTTTGCAATCGTACGATCTGTTCACATTGTGTAGTGTTATCTTGTATTGCTTTGTGTTGTTCTTGCAGTCACAAATGCATTTTGTGTTTTCATTTTTTCTTTAAGAATTATGGGGCAATACATACATTTCAGCAAATTACAGAAAGCACATAAAGTATAGCACTTTAAATTTTGAGATTTTTTTTTATTTTTTTCCCGCCATTGTTTTTTCTGTTTAAACTTTATCGGTCTTATTTTATTACACAATTTAATATTTTTCATGTTTTTTTAATGTTTGTCTGTTTTATATTTCTTTTCAAATTGTTCAACTCTTTTACTTTTAACATCAAAGTGCAATTATTTCATTTATTTGATTGATTTTTTATTAAAGACCATTTTTCATTTGTAATTAATGAAGAGTTATTCATTAAAAAATTTGAAAAGTGTTTTATTTTTGTATTTTCTTATCATCTTGATTTGCCTCGATTAGTTGTTTGTATCTTTGTTTTAATCGTTCACAGTTAACTTGTTTTTCTATATTTATTTAATAGTTTGTATTTATTTTCATACATTGGTTGATGTTTGTTTTTTTACTTGTAAAAGTGTTGTTTTTTGCATTCTTTGCAGGTTAATTTTGATATATTTTTTACGTTATGCTTGTTTCATTTTCGATATGGAACAAAAACAACAGGGAGTTTCGTTTTGAAATACAAAACTCAAACATTTTGTCAAACTTTATTCCAATTATGTTTTTTTAATTTTCTTTTCTTTACAGTTTAAAGGTTCTCTTTGATTTCAGAATCACTTATTGTTCCGGTTTTCTTGTATTTTTTACCTTTGCTTCTTCTTTGTCAAATATCTATTTTATAGTTTTATGTGTTTTCTGCAAAAACAGTGATTTGAAAATTAATTCTGATTATAGTTTTCAAATCATATTTTGTACAGGAATAAGTGACTAGAAACGATCATTAACAAAAGCAAGTGTAAATGCTAAATTAAAAAGCTTTTTTCAATTTAATGCATTGACTTTTGCAGTTAATGTGATATTTCAATGCAAAATTCAGTTCTTCAGATTCTTCCAGCGATTTTTATAACTAACCACCTGCCTCAACTCGTCCAATCCACAGTTTTATGTTTCCAAATATTCGATCTTTAAATTCTTGTAGAACATTCTTTTTCGTTTTTTTTAAATCTTTGAATATCAAATTTTCGTTTTCCCTTAAGCCAACGAGCATAAAACATTAGTTTGCCACAGCAGGCCAAACGAAGAAATAAATGTAAGGCGAATCACACGCAATCTGTTTTACAAAGCACCACGCGACACTCGCCCTAGAAGGCACAAATTTTGCGCCGAAATGTGCAGCGTCTTGGGAAGATTCCTTCCGAGCAACACATCCCGTGGGGCAATCGGATACTCAACCAAACCTTGGCTCCAACCACGCTGCTCTGCTTACAAGAAAACAAAAAAAACGATTTCAATCACTTGCCACAGCCGAACCAGACACTGTTTGCACCTGCCGAAACCAGTTTTGCCCGAAAATCTTCACCCTCCGTGCCGGCGAGCTGCATTTTCCGTGACTTTTGATTGAGTTGCGCCGATGCACGCTGGAAGGCGAGTTAATTTTGCCCGTCCCTTTTGAGCGGTTCTGCATCGGCATCTTGCGAACCGCACGCAGGACCGATTCGTGTAATGATCACTGGGCCTCACGCATGCGGGTGCCACCAAAATTGCGTCTCGATCTTGTTTGTAACTTTCGACCCAACCAACCCGGTTTGCTTTTTTTCACGCGTTCCTCGCTGACGGTTTGCCCCGCAGAATTCGGCAAACCTTTAGGCTGTGAACAGGGGGCTCCAACATAAATAATTGTACAGGTGAGCATTAATTTTGCTTTCGATCGATATTACCACTGTCACTTTCTAGTGGTATGTTAGGGGTGGAGAAAAAAGGCGACGTTGAATAAAAATGCGGGCAGCTCAACAATTTTTGATCAGCCTTTGTTTTTTGCCTTCCCCTACTTTTCGCTTCTTACCGGCATAGACACGCGTCCTGCTGCTGCTGCTGCTGTGTCACTGTACTAATAGGACCGTTTAAAGGGCAACGGGCGACACGATGTTGTCGCGCGAGGTTTCACTTTTAAGGGACCGAAAAGACAAGCTTAAACCGGTACACGATGAATGGAAAATGGGGGTTTTGGAAAGCGTGTCACTAAATTGATGGGTGACAGTAACTGACTGACTGCTATGCAGCTTTCATACGGGACCATCATGATTGAAGCGGTTTGCTCACTGTTTACCTTTTTGGTAGAGTGCAATTTGTCGTGGTTTATTAAAATTTAAACGTCTACAATTACCAGAGACACATTTCATCGTACAAATTAAAGAACCCTATTTGCTATATTGAAGACTAGAGTCATTTTTAAGGTATCTAAGCAATCACTCTTGTAAAGAAAAATGAGCAAATATTCTTATTTCACCTTATTCCTCCCAAACTGCACATTCATTTTAACCCTCTGAAATGCTTTTAAGCTTTTTTTTTTCAATCATAGCACCCCACCCATAGAACACTATGCTTGCGCCACCCTCGGGCTCAAGGTCACATCAATCCATACGTCAGAAGAGAAAAACAGGCTTTTGCCACCAATCGAAGTCAAATACGCTCGGCAAAAGCGAACGCGAGAAGTGCTGAGGAAACAAATCAATCCTTTCGGTGCGCGATTGAAGTATGTGAGGATGCCTTCCCCAGTTCGTCACCTCAAGCGCCTGGGCACATGCCGGTGATCGAAGGAGTCCTCTCTAGGGCGAACGAGCAGCATCCGCTGATGGAATTCCATTTCGGGGAAAAGCATTTTCTGCGACGAATGATGTTCCGTGAAGATGAAGGGAATGTTAGGAGGATGGGAAGGAGAAAAGTCCAAACGATCCCCATAAGTCACTTATCGGTTTTGGGAAGGGTTTGCTCACCGGGATAAGGGTTGGAAAAGGGTGAGTATCTGTTTCTAAGCGATTTGTGGTGAAGCGTTGGTCCATTTTAGCGCATGACGAATTTGCATGGAATTTTTCATAGTCCTGGAAATAACTTTTATTTAGTAATTTCTTTTTATTTTTGATGACTTTAGTTGTGTGTTCTATTTCCTTTTTTAAGTTTCGTTCAATCCCTTTTTTTGCACTTTTTTGTTTTGAATTTAGTCTCTTCTTTAGTGTTGCTTTTAACCTGTTTTTAACCTTTAAGTACATCTTCATTTTTGTTTTGCATCTTTTTTGTGGCATTTAGAATAATTCTTACTTGATTAAATTGGATAAAATAGCTTAGCATTTTATATGACCTTCTGATTTATTTTTATATAAATTTAAAGCTTTATTTTTGTTTTCATTTAGTTAAGTTAAGCTAAGCTTAAGTTTCTCATTTTAGTTTCCTTTTACTTCGTTTGTATTATTTTGTATTATTTTGAATTTCCATTTGTATCTTTAGTTTTTCTCAACCATTGTCTAGCTTTCTGTTTTATTGTTTTTATTTTTGGTTCATTTTTTTTGCTTTAACTTAAGTTATCAAATTCCCTATTCTATTTTCTGTTGTTTTGTTAGTTATTTGTCCAACCTCTCTTAGTAACGGCGTTTTTTCAATTTTCTTTACACGATTAATTTGCTAAAGTAACTGAGCCTTTTTTTAATGTTCCGGTCCGACCGAAACGCTCTTTTGTTGTTTGAAATCTTTTCTTCGATTTATAATATTTTTTTTTTATATTTCCTTTTATTCTGATTCTTGCTGTTTTGTCAGCTCATCATTTTTACGCTTATTTTAGTGTTGGTATTTTCTTACTTTTAATATGTTTTTTAATCATTTTTTCATTATTTCAAGCTTTCGTGTTGCAAACCAGTTTACTGCTATGGCAAATGAATTTAAAGTGTCTCAAGTGTCGTCCTTCCAACAAGCAAAAAGTGACAATTTCTAAGAATGCAAGCATCACTAACGGAGGGAATAAAACCACCGAGAAAACTCCGGAATAATACAACACGGATGACGGAAAATATTACCACGATGGCGACGAGTGTCACGCGAGCGAAAGTGTTGAGCTGGAAAATGTTCACCCGAACCGAGCAGCCCGGGCAACGGCCGACGTTCGGGGCACGGCGGGACAGGGCGAACTGAAATCCTATAAACCTATAAAAGGAGATTGAATAGAAAATTGAAGTAATAAATTTTGAGACCTTAATAAATTAAAGTGATTTTTGCTCACCGATGCTACTTTTGTACGCTTGGTCGTTGCCTTCCTCGGCGGGACTGGTGAGCTATTTTTCTTGCGTCCTTCCCTCAAAACCGTTTCAAGCGCTAGTTTGCACGGCGAAACCAAAAGCTGTCCTTTTGTGAAAACCAACAGCAGAAAGAACGCACACGCAAGAAGAGTTTATGCCACCCACCGTGCCCGGGGTCAGAAACGGGAAATGTGTTGACAGTTTTCCTACTCCCGACACAAAGCATGTAAACCCAAACAAACTTCTAGCGCGGGGCAGCAACAGCAAGATAAGCACGAAGGAGATGAAAAAAAAAGGTTCGCCTGGCGTCTAGCCGGGACACCGTTCGGGTCCCGTAAAAGATAAATGTCCAAAATTTGACCAACGGAATTGTGGAAAATACGCTCGCTGCGATTATGTGAACGATGGTTATGCACATTCCTGTTCGGTGCCGGTGACCCGGTCCCGCTGTTTGGTTGCGTTTAAGTGAATTGTTCGGTAAAATTTACGACATCGTCAGCGATTGAAAGTAAGAGTGTGCGAAAATGAAGGGCAAAGGAAATGGACGAAGGAAGTCAAGAGTGAAATTGACCCGTACGGTTAAAAACGATAGACAGTTGGCCTGTCAATTCCACTGCTCGATCTAGTGTGCAATCGTGTGTCCACGGTATGGGTGGTATTCTGAGACGGGATAGGTGCCTGTGCGTTGCGTTATTTATGTCCAAAAGTGTCTTGGCAAATGGTTTTTAAAGAAGAAAAAAATGATAACTATCAGACCGTCTGTATTGGACGCTCTGGAGTGGCGAAGAAAGTGTCCGATTGCAGGGATTAGAGGGATGATTGTTTGTAAATAGGAGAGTTGAAATGAATAAGCCTCTATAATGCCACTTGATAAAGCAATTTAATTTCAAGGGCAAGCATTATTTCTTCAAGATCGTCGAGGTGATCTGCTGACTTTCCTTTTGTTATTCGTTGTCTAGCTTAAGGAAAAGATGGAAATAATAGAAAATAATCTAGAAAAAGGACACAATATATGATTATACTTTCTTGAACGTTGTTTAGTTTAAAAAAAATAAAAGAACTCAAAACATGAAACCTACAAATTTAGTACCAGTTTTCACAACTACAAAAATGCTAATCCTAATGCATGAACTGCATAAAAATACCTAGAAAGGACTTTGGAAAGCCAAACCAACAGTTTAACCGATTAGTTTTTTTTATTTTTCCACCAATATTTAAGAGTTTGTTCTTACCCGATCCGTACATCGCTTCGTGATGGTATCGGTGACAAATATCGCACATTTAAGCTACACTCAAATATTGACTCTTTTCGCTGGGGAACAAACCATTGAAAGAGTGAAGCGGGCACGTTGATTGAATCCTTTCAGTACGCTTTGATCTTTGGTGTCGATACGCGAGAACAGCTTCTGGCGCACAGTGGCATCGTGTAGTCAATGCATAAGGACATATGTAGGCCTTTGCAAATTGAAGCGAGAGTTTGCAAAATATTCCAAGTACGAAAAAACCTGAATAAAATTATAAATATCAATTGAAAAAATTGTATGTTGTGACGATTTGCGGGATTTTACAGCTTTGATTTTACGTTGTCATTTCTACCAGCAAGTGTTTGAAATTTGTCAGCAAGTTTGCAAGTTTTTTACCTCAGTTTTTTTTGCTAAGGTCAACAGTTTTCACCTCACAGGCCTTTTTTTGTCTCAAAGTATCTATTATGTCTTTCAAAAAGTCAATCTTCTTTATCTTGAAATGAACATTTTTAGAGATAATTTAAAATACCATGAACCAAGACGTAAAACACTGCATAAAAAGACGCAATAAATCATATAAATAATTTGGATAGTTATTAGATAAACATATGTCTTGTTCAAAACGATGGTTTCAAATAAACCAACCACAAAGTTAGTATACGAATGAAGAACAATCTATTTTTGTTGTTTGAAATCGAAATTATCTGTAACAGTTAATGTCAACAGTTCAACAGTCAACAGTCAACTGTAACAGTTCTTCTTAAAGTATTCAATGAGTTTACAAAGATGCTATTCAAACGTACAATTTACGCATCATCGTTATGTTGTAGCAGATTCCTGCTAACAGCAGAACTAACAGAAGGCCAACATTACAGCATAGTCAGTTGAAGCAACACTTTTGCTTTGAACTTTTTTATAAATTCACAAATTAAGCACTTTTCGAAACATCATACGATCGAACGTACTTCACACTTAATGTGACCCAAAACAACAACTTGCGCAATAAATATCGATAGACACCAGCATAATTCACCTATAACTGAATAGACCAATTTCAATAAACAGGAAAATGCAAATATAAACATAAACATGTAGAAAGTGTGTCACCGTTTTACAAACACCAGAACCCACCACTTGAGAAAAACACGGAAGCAGAACTTTGTAAACCAGCAAAGCTTTGAGTATAAATAAAGATCACAACTGCGGGCAGGCGGTTTTTCAGTTGAGTGCAGCCCACTAGATCGTTATACACGGATCTCGTACCGTCTAAGGTGTTTTAACTAATTTCCTCGTCGAAACGTCCTAACGCTATTCTGGCGTTTTCCGCCTAAAGCGTTCTATCAATTATTCGCCGCGTTAACTAAACTTTTCTTCGCGTAGAAAATGCTTACTTCTCCAGCGTAAACCCGTGCGCGTTCGAGGCGACGACCACCCGGTTTGATTTCTACGCGTGCGGTCCCAAAAGTCTCGAGTATGTAATTTTATGCAGTGTCCACGCTCTCCAAATCAGCAATGTGTTAATCAGTAAACATAATGTAAGTACAAAAGACAAAACCGTCAAGTTTTTAATGAACAAAACAAACTATGTTAACGATTTTGATGCTTTCGTAGAATTGAATAACATCCTTGGACAGCTTTTCATGTTCTTTCTTATGATAGACGAATAGACAAAATTTGACGAATACGGGTACGAGCAAAGCTTCAAGGTACTAAATGAGTATTAGAGCCAAAATTCGATGACAAAGGTATACATATCAATCGTATAAATATTCGTAATAACGCACATTTCTTGTTTGAATAAAGCATTAACATAGGATGGCAAAAGGATGAGTTTTGCTTACTTTTTTTTGTAGGTATGAAAATTTGACTCCAAAAACTGTCGATGAAAAGCCACACTGTTGCATGTCACGCTTAATAAGCGTTTTAAGCGTGTTTGATATATTGCCAACAGTAGCAAAACGTAAAAATTAAATCTATCGACGGATTGGGTCAAATTCCATGATTTCTCTTTTCTCTATTGATCATTCAAAGATTTAATGCTTCCAGACGATTGACATGTCA
Source organism: Anopheles epiroticus (assembly GCA_000349105.1). Taxonomy (NCBI): domain Eukaryota; kingdom Metazoa; phylum Arthropoda; class Insecta; order Diptera; family Culicidae; genus Anopheles; species Anopheles epiroticus. Next base: position 7,771 of record KB672186.1, on the reverse strand, counting down.
TTTTGAATAAGTTTTTAATTCCCTGCATGTCCACTTATTATCTCACCATGCAGACGAGCAGCTGTAGCCAATGCAACCGATCGCGCTCCTCCTGGTCTCGAATCAATCTCCAACGTTCACCACTAGCAGATACGATACGTAACACCCAGCTGGTAGCTTTCCTCCATTCCCATCGAACCACCGATAACTGACTGACCGCCATCGTTAGCCCTGAATCACTCGCATCGACACGAGATGGTGTACGATTTATGAAAAATAAATACCCACCCGCATTTTATCGCATCCTGTTGTGTGCGCAAACACGCACATCCCTTTCCTTGCTGCGTTTTCCTCTTCACGATGCAACACACGCGAGTGAAGGCAGGATGATGCACCCAACGCCCCGGTGTACGTAACACCGATGCGACACTTTGCCCAGGACATGGTGTGGCGAGCAAATAAAATGATGTTTTATATGAATGCATTACACCACATCCCGCCCGTCGTTGGCCTCGTCTGCTTAACGGGCACGTGGAAAACATGCAGCGAAAGTGTTAACCGAACGGTACGTCGGCTCGGAACCACCGACCAAACCGGGTGTGTTTTTTGTTCGCGAAAAGGACGAAACAGTGTTCCCACCTACCTCCCTCGACAGCATCAAAGGCAATCGCAAATAATTATTGTTTTGACTGATAAACGTGTCGACGAAACTTGCTCGTACGGTCGGTGCGGGTTTTTTAATCGCATTTAGATAATAAACGGTCCCCGACCGGTCACGACTTCACTAGCGGGATCTCGGGCACCATACTGGCACGGCTGTTTTACTGCCTTTCGACAACCTTTCGCGCGAAAAGTTACATCGTACCAGCCGGAAGGTCCTACTAGCTGCCCGCTGATGGAGCACATCCATGAATATGTGTCAACTGTGCGGTTTTGCGCCGGTAACAGATGTCACCGTACTATGACGCCTTTTTCCTGGTGGCCAAACTTTTCCATCACCCCATGGCAAGCTTGAACGGACTGTACGTGCGCTTTGCCAGCCCAGTGGTTGACAAGTTTTAAGCCACATACACAAAACAGCATGTCCGCTAATGAGAGTGCCCATTAGAAAAGTGGCAGTCCGGGTGGGCGCTGGTCGGCGTACAGCGATATCAGCTTGACGGAATGGATGTGGCTAGCTGAAAATGATCAAAAACGGTAGGAAAGAAAAGAGTTAAAACTGTTAAACACGCTAATGTGTGCAGCTAGCGTTATTGTTTGGGTTAAAAAAGGGGATAATCGGTTTGGGAATCACTCACAAAACTTTTTTCGGTCCATTAGATGTGATGAGATAAGGGTAACATTAAAAGAAGAGAATTTTTTTGTATAGTTTCGGAAAGTTTAGCAAAATCTAGAATTTATTTTGCGATTTGAATAGGAATACAAATGTCTAACAAACATGTAATAAATGTATTTCACATGGACGTACAAAGCGGATTGGTCAATTTATGAGCCAAATGAATAGTTTTACTGACCAAGAGTTACTTCTTCATTTTAAATTCGGATTTACAATAGTGTAGCTCGGACCTTTAACCACTACTTAATTATTTTTCAATCACCACAAAAATGTTCGCAGCTTTTGTCTGCTGAACAGTTGCAAAAAATACCTGGTAACTATTTTAAACTACCCTAAAAATAATGCAGATTTTCATTCGTTTCGTTTAATTTTGCAGTGTTTTTAGAGCAAAAACATATAATTGCTTTACATCAACATGACTAATCATTTTTAACTTTGTTTGAAGAAACTCGATCTAAATTGAACTCTTTTTTGCACTCTGAACTCTCAATTATGGATGTCAGAATGTTTAACTTGTTAGGTTTTATTTTTTTTATTTGTTCATTTATTTATTTTTAATTTCGTTTTTTTATATTAATTAATTTAATCAGTTATTGATGTTGTTTTTCTTAATACTTTTTCTTTATAGTTTTAAATTTTTATTTAGCTTTTTTTTGTTTATTTTTAAATTTCTTTATTTCTTAATTTATTTATATATTCATTTAATAACATGATCTAATCGGACGACTTAACAACATCTTACATTTTCAATCAAACCCATACGACTAAAATTGATTAACACAAATTGACAAATAAATTCGTGAAATTGATATATGAAGAGAGCAAAAATAACGTAACACATGATCAAATATGCCTATAAGACTTCATGTTTAGGGCTTTAACGCTCGTTCTTGGATCAATAATACTGTCAAAAAGGATGTACGACTTAATTATTTCAAATAATGCATCACTACATCCAAATTCAGTTGAATTAGTTTTCTGCTAGTTGCTTGAAAATTTTCAAGCTCAATTTAAATACAATTTCTCAATTAAAACATTTGTGATAATTACTCAGATCTTGGTGGTGATTGTATATTATGGTACTTTATGTCACAGCTTCTTAAATATTTTAATCAACCAAGGCAACATTTTGTTGAAGAAATTTGATTAGAACATGTTTATATTGATCCGATTATCCTAAGGAGTCTTACTTGCATAATGGCCTCAACTCAAGACTAATTGTTTTAGCTTTTTATCTGGAAAGTTAATTGCTGAAAAAAAACATTCAATCTCCCTAAATTTGTTCAATAGACCCATTGATAAAAATAAGAGATTTTCATAACCAAAAGAGTTGATTTGTTTGCGACGTTTGCTGTTTTTTTTTGTTAAGTATGTTTAGTTTTCTAATGGGTCATATCTATCTTACTTATTTTCACCTTTATAAAGGTAACAAACAAGAACATCCTATTTTTGTGTGAAAATTGTTCAATTTGTTTTTTTAAACATTTTTCATGATTTGAGATTAGAAAATGCTCTTATTCATGCCTTCAAAATATAATAAGTAGACAGCAATTTTTAATTACTACCTATCCACAACTATTTCTCAGCTTTTTACAAACATTTCAATTTATTTTCAAAATTCTTCTCATTCTTTTTTGCAACATGATGCTTTCCTTCACCACTCAATAAAATCACGAAAAATTATTCTTTCACAGTATGATAACGAAAGCAAGCTCTCAAACAGTTTCATCATACCATTGGTCCACCAAGAACACTCGAAGCGAAAGCACAAAACCCAACCCACCTAGTCACCGGGCGGCTGGGTATCTATCTTGAATAAGCAGCATTTCACTCGACCGCCTACCATTCCGTGCCGTTGTACAAATTAAACACTCTCCGTCCGTGGTGGATGCGACCGTGAATCACTGCACGCCCCGCAATGAGCACGATCGGTCGGCAAACATCGTTTGCCAATGTTGGCAAAGCTGTTACCCGGCTGTACCCCCAGGGAAGGGAAGGGAGGCCATAATGAACCTCTTGAGACGCATCGCATCTCCCGCCCCTTGCTTGGATATGATGCTTTTTCGGTTCGTATCCTTCATTAAGTAACCGGCACTCTGCTATCCTCTCTCAGAACCTGCCACGTCCCACAGAACGGTGGACAAGTGTCCGTTTTCGTTCGCCTTTCCGTCCTAATTAAAAAGTTGTGTTGCGGGGACGTTTCGGGGACGGAGGGTGGAGCAAATCTGGCGAGGTTTGCTGACATCTCTCGAGCGACAAACGATGATGATGGTGATGATGCCGGGGCAGTGACGCCGGCCGTAGAGCATCTCGTTGCAATAAACACCTCATTAACCCACTTTGTACATTTGCCATGTGCGAGCGAGCGCGAATAAATTTACATAAAACAAGGCTCGCCCGGTCGCGCCATGACGTTGGTTCTGTTGCTTTTTTCTGTTTTTTTTTTTTTTTGCCGGGAAAATATCCTTTTCCTTTGCCGAGCAGCTCCGCGAGAGGACAGCCAGAGCTAGAAGTATGCTAAGCAATTGTAAACCAAATGGCAACACGATCGCAACTCGAAAGCCTCACTCCATTCTGGTCGTCCATTCGAAGTTGCATTAGTTTTTCGGCTGTCGTTCGAATCAAAAATTGAACAGAGTGTGATGCTCTTTGAAGGCGAGCGGGAAGCCAGAGTCCGGGAGGTACTTGTGCAAGCTTCTTCAGACAATGTTACAGCCCCCATTTCCATTCGTTACCGGGCACCGAGCACTGGAAATGTCAAGCAGGTTTCACCGTTCTCGAGAGCTTTGCCGGCGTCACTCGTAAGTCGTTTGCCTCCGGGGAGTTTCGCTCCAAAGCGCTGAGCCAAAGTGCACCGCTGCTGTCCTTTGGTTTGGTGGGCGAGTGAAATTGCACCGAGTGAAATCAAGTCACGATTCACGGTTTTCGTGAAGGCGCAATTCATTCACCGGCACGAACACGTCCCGGCCACCGATCAGTCGGAGATGACTCAAGGACTCGAGTGTACCCTTCAGCGGGTTCACGTTTCTTGGCCGGTCGGTGTCCCTGTTTGAGGGCAGAAGGAAGGAAAGGGGTATGTCAGTCTGTCATGTTCGGCATCTTGGGCTTACATTGTGTGCGCTGTGATGCAATTTCAATATTCTTTGAGGGCATAGTGTTGGATGGGTTTTGTGCAAGTTGGGGCTGAGGGGGCGGTAAAGTAAGTAAAGATTCAAATCCTGTTTCATTAGTGAGAATAACAGTAGAGTGAGGAAGAAATCATTAAAAACAAGTGAATGATGAAATGATTTTTTTTTTATTGGGTAGTAATGGCCAGGTTGTATTGCTTAAGGATGAAATGATATTGAAGAGCACGAAATACAAAGGCTAGTGACTTCAAGAAAAGATGAAAACATCCACAGCAAGTCACAGCCCTATGTACGTAGGATTAACAATCTTGCTACTGATGAGTACATTCAGTCATAGAAAAAGACAAAGCACATTGAAGCACGGGAAGGCTTAAGCCCTACAGGGGTTGTTGTGCTGCGCAAGAAGAAAACAAATTCAAATCATCATTATTCTTTGATGAACGTGATATTATTACAAACACAAACTTGTAAAAACTTTTCTAGAAAATTATACAAATCAAACTCATTATTATTACATAAAAAATATATACTTTTTTGACAAACGGAACATTAAAAAAAATTGTAGAAAATTTTACAAATTTACAAAATTTTACAAATTAAACAAAAAAATTTAATGAAGGTGACTTAAATCGTAACCGATTAATCAGCAAAATAAATCAATGGTTAGTGAATGCAAATAGCTTATCATTTTGGAGATATCCAGATCTAGATATTGTTGCTTGCTTAAAATCACATTTTTGATTTAATGTAACGATGGAATTTATTGAAAACCTAAAACCATTGCAGCGCTACGTTTGATAAATCTAATCCAGCCAAACTTTTGCTGAATTTGTTTTTCTTCTTCTTGGCTCGCTCATTGCTGAGCACGTCTGCAAGACATGGCCAGGCTGCCAATCCGTTTCCAGGAAGCTCGGTCCAGGGCTGCAGTCCTCCAGCCACGGTTGCATCCGATCTCCGACAGTTTGAGCTCCACTTGATCCAGCCAACGAGCTCGCTGTGCTCCTCTACGCCTCGTGCCGAACGGGTCGCTGACGAGCACCTTTCTGGTGGGGCATGAGTCCGGCATCCTCATCACGTGCCCCAACCAGCGTATCCTTCCGGCTTTGGTGACCGTCAGAATACTTGCATCGCCAAACAGCTCAGCAAGCTCGTGGTTCATTCTCCTCCTCCACACGCCCTGCTCGCACACACCGCCAAAGAGCGTCCTCCACCAGCATAGTCCAGGACTCGTGCCCGTAGGGGACTATCGGCCGTATCAATGTGCGATATATGGCGCATTTCGTGCGTTGTTGGAGTCTTCTGGATCGCAGGAGTTTGTGGAGCCCGTGGTAGGCACGATTCCCCTGAACAATGCGCCTTCGGATTTCGATGCTCATGTTGTTGTCCGAAGTTACGATCGTACCAAGGTAGCAGAACTCCTCTAATACCTCAAGATCGTCGCCGTAAACTAGTACTCTGCTTCCGAGTCGTGCTCTATCTCGGTCAGAGCCTCCGGCAAGCAGGTTACACATTTTGGCACCACCATTATTGTTGAATAATTAAATAATACAAAATGCGTAAAGAAGAATGTCATTGGTGTTTTGGAGATGCTTACATTGAACTTTTTAAAGACTTGAATGCTTAAATATCGTGCTAAATGATAAACCAAAGCTTTCAAAAGCACATTTTAGGATCTCGAAAACGGTATTCAAATTTCCGCAAAAATCTACAAGCGTAAAGTTTGGTTACCTCAAGCCTAGGATTTTTTTTTAAACTAGTAGCTGAAATAAAAAAGAAATAAAACACACAGCAACACACATTTAAACCATGGCAAGAGCTACAACATAATGGTGATAGTTTTCCAGTTTCAGTTACAGTTTTCATAGTTTTCAATTATTTGAAGTTCAATGTTCATCCTTTAATACAAAGACATTTTAATTGGCTTGTTGATAATAAAACAGTAATTAATATGTAAATTTCAGGTTTAAAATTGAGATTCAACAACACTTAATGAAAAATCATGTATTCCAAGCATCATCCATACTTAAATTAATGTACTCGCTTCCAGAAGCCACCACGCGAAATTGCATCACGAACCGTAAACTTCTAATGCTGGTTAAAAATCGCTCCATCATTATTCATCATAACTTTCACCGAAAGCATAATACGCCCCCCCCCCTCCGCCCCAACCTCACCCATTATCCTGCATTAATTACAACGCTTTCAATTCGTGATCCTTAGCCATTTCTTAGCTACACTCTCGCTGCACCATCCTGCCCCATCACCACCCTCCCTCAGCACCGTTCCCCCCAAAAGCTTAAAAAGACAATATACACGGCAATTTGTCAGCAAACGACCCGATTCAGGAGCATCGTTCTGAGTCATTAAATCATTCCGCCCCTCACCTCACGTTGCTCGTTGCTGGCTTTTCGCACAAAACCCCACGGTGCACACCAGGTGCGCAACACCATTCGCATTCGGGTGCACTTAAGCAGAATGCTGCGCGTGTAACCGATTCATCCTTGTGCTTGCGAATGGAGGAAAATTGCATGGAAAGGACGAGCGAACACAGACAGGGTGCGGGAGGGCTGGAGCAGCAAAGGGAAAGGGGGGTATAAAAAAGGATAATATGCACCGCCAGTGTTGCAAGGAGAATATGCTCTTTATGCGTTCGCTTTACAAGCCACCACTAACGACAAATCCAAACGTCAATGTGATACTGTAAACCCCCTGGAGAGGAGGGAAGGGCTTTTTGAAATGGATCGCTTCTCCACCTGTGGGTGGAGTGGTTGTCCCTGTTCCGTTGCTGTCTGCCCGCTCGATATACGACATTGTTCTTTAGAGGGGAGAAGGAGTGAGGGACGGGAAAAGGCTTTCAAAAAAGGATAAGGTGAAGCTGAGCTTGAGTTACAAACCGAGCTAATGGAGGTAGAATCATTCGTGCTGCACTAAGTTCGTCCCTGTAGTTGAGTTTGGAAAAGGAGAGGAGAAGCTTGTTTATGAAGAGAATGTGTGCATTAATAATAAACACATCAGTAGAAAGGGTTTGCTCGCAACATATTTTTTGTAATTTAAAATTATTTAAAATTGAAGTTAGTTTTACAGAGTTTTTCCATGTGTACGATGTAATAAATATAAAAAGTGTATTTTAAAACTGCACTCCTTTTAGCTTCATTTTGTATTCCCTCAGCGAACGAAGGAAGGTGCTTCCTTGCATCCACTCAACCGGTTCCTGTTGTCCCAAGCTCTTGAGCTCCAGAAGCAATAATGAGCTGTGTGCTGTGCTTACACTTTTGCCTCGCACAAACCTCACCTTGATGCGATCTTTCCGTTCTTCGCTCCGAGCAGC
>KB672185.1:0-18479 GCA_000349105.1 Anopheles epiroticus | reverse complement strand
GAAGAACTCGAACATCGATTCGCAACAACGTTTAACGACACGTCCATATTTTAGGACCGTTTTCTAATTATATTTTTAAATGGAATAACAGAACACAGCTACAGTTTCTACCATCTCCTCCCCGGAACTGGACACTCACACAGCACGCTTTTTTAAAGCCCAACCCATTTTGAACACGTTTAAATGCGTTTAAACTTCTACAGATGGCCGACCGTCCGTACAAACGCCGGAGCAACCACTAAACCTACGCCCCGGAACCGGTCGGATCGTATGTTTTGTTGACGAAAAAATTGTTGCTAATTATATGCTGATAGGAAGCCTTCAGCGTGATCAGACAGTAGTCGTTCTGCGTGTTCCGGTAACTGATACCGTAGTCGTTCTGCATCAGATCCTCGAGCAGACTGATCTCTGCGCCGAGCTGCGGAAGGTTGGCCTTGATGATCAGCCATATGATCAGCTCCAGCAGGTTATCGGCGGCCACATCCATCCGTACTTCTGCAAAGGACACGGAAAGTTAACGAGGTGAAGGACGAAAGCGGCAGCGGTATGCTTTGTGGTATGCTGCTTACCTTGCTCTTTGCACGCCTGGTCGACTAGTGTAAACGCGTCGTTGATATGCTTTATCATTTCGCTTGGGCAACACTTTTCCCGGAAGCGGTTCAAACTTTCGATTGCTTGCTCATACTTTTCGTGTTTTATGATAGGTACTAGGTTTCTGTAATTGCAAGATGAATCGCAAGAGAGTCCTTTTTGCAAATGTGGCCAACTACAAACCCATACCGATTGATGTCAAGAAGCTGAATCAAATTTTCATCAGTCTTTTTCATGCATATTAATATACGCTGGCGGTAGATTTCATCGTTCTTGCTGCACTTGCTGGCGTAAAGGACGAACAGCGCTGAGTAAATTCCTTGCGTCATAAGTATCGGATACAAAAGGCTTTGGTAGGACAGGAGTTCACTAGAGAGGAAAGTGTAATAACCGTAAAGCGAAAATTAACGCACTGTTTTTTATGCCGCACTATTCTCTTCTTACTCTTCAATCATGACGGAATCCTTCGGCAGGGCGGGAAACATGACGGTAAGCACCAGCGTGTAGATGCGGCTCACGATCGATATCCACTCATTCATGGCCGGCTCGCAAAGGATGGAATGTGGCGTGTACTTCCAGCAGCTGTACGTCGAGTAGAAACAATTCGACAGCTTCTCGAACAGCCCGTGTAGCGGATGGTACACACACTGGAAGGCATCGGTGAGGTAGTTACGTAGCAACTCTAGTCCCTCGCGATCCACCGAAGTGATGCAAAAGTTGGGAATGAAATCAAGATCCCGAAAGGGAGACGTGTTTCGCGTCTGTACACCACCGTACCCCGACGGGTTGAGCACAAACTCGTCCTCCTCGCCGCGTGAAGCTACGGACGAGAAGCTTTGGACGGATATGGCATCCGGTGCTATCGTTGGGGACGGCCCTGCCGGTGAGGACAGTAACCCGCCACCGTTGTGAATCGAAAGCCGTGAGTCGGAAATACTCGATCGTAATGAAGTAGTCGAAACGTTCTGCAGTTGGTAGCCGGATTGGCAGATGAGCGCCGCTGTCCGATCGTCGAGCTGCTCACCGGCCGTTACCACGGCAAAGTTGTTTGCTTTCAGCTGTTCTTTTCGTTTTGCACGACTCACAAAGATGGCCACCCGGTTCCAGACCTTCTTAATGTCCATGCGCCTGATAGCTACAATGTCGCTGGTACCGAACAGGGTCTCGTGAAAGCAGGCAAATATCGAGGACCACTTACGTTCTGCGTTGATTTTAAGATCCAGCCTGAAAATGTTTGATAAGGTATTGTAAATTTCCTTCAGAACCCATACCATGCCGCAAATTCTTACATCGGAACTTTGTTGAAAATCTGATCCATCGCCATCGCAGCATTGCTGATCTTCACACTGGTCCATGTGCCCCCGAACATGCCCGTCATAGTGTGGCCCGCCATCTTCGTGCTCGAGTCATCCAGCTCAAACTGTTCTGATTCGATCTCCCGCTCCGGATAATAAAACATACCCTTCCCAAACGGTCCGTCGATCGTGAGTTCCCCTCTGTAGTAGATCCCGCTAGGGAAAATTGCCAGCCCGCCGGCGGAATGGGTGAGTATGTCGTTGGCGAAAAATCCCGCATAATACGTGCCGTTTGTCGTAACGAGTATGCCGTTTCCGTGCTTCTTGTCTCCCATAAACATCCCAATGTACTTCACCCCATTGAGGCTGTCCTCAATCACACCGAAGCCTTCCTTTTGATCGTTCACAAAGTCCCCATTGTACTGGTATACGCTGGTCGACAGAGTTCCGTAGCCGTTGTATTTGTCCGCCTTAAAGTGGCCCTGGTATTTGAAATAGTGTGTGTTACGATTGCTTGTACTTTTCAGCCGACCGTACCCATCGTATTTGCCGTTGACCAATTCACCTAATAAGAAAATGGGAGGGTGGGACGTAAGTACAAAATAGATATTCACATACCCTACAATACAATTTACAATACAATTAATTTACCTTCATAAACGGTCGAGATTCCGAACACGGTGCGATGCATACAGCCGTAGCCGGTGATATAGCCATGATAAAACTCTCCAATGTACGACCAATCGGCCCCGGTTAGCGATCCAATCCCATCCATCTGTCCAATCATCCACATCCCCTCGTACCGACATCCGGCGAGTCGTTCGTACCGTTCGCTGTACGTGTACTGCGCATACCGGTACAATGGCTGCTTGTCGTATACTTGCTTGTCCAGACACTGCAGGACCTGTGCCTTCATTGCACCGAGCCAGCGCATTTTGTCCGCCACATTGAGCGTGTGGCAGCGAAGCGTCTCCTCCGGCGTAATGATCGTGATCATGAACCGATGCTTTTCTTTGTACCGGCTTCGCTGCATATCGCTCACCTCCGTCGTTATCCAGATGAGCTTCATCGGGTACTGGACTACCTGCATGCTCGACATGTAGCAGAACACGTCGTTGAAGAGGACGAACCGGGGCGAGGAGGAGAAAATGTTCACGTCCAGCTGCTTCAACGGCACGTCGTTCGAGTCGAGTATCATGCGCCGATGCGGCTCCCTCAGTGACAACCACTTGACGTTCTCTTCCCGCAGCCAAAACTCTTTGGTTTGTTTCGTTAGATTGCTCATCTTTTCGCTTACCTCCTCGTTCAGGAACCGCAACCATTCGGACTTGATTGCGAGCAGTGCCGCTTCCGTCGATTCGTCCAGCGCTTTCTCCGCGTCGGTAGTGATCAGCAGCTCCGCCAGATCGATCTGTATCTGCACGTTGTCTAGGTACAGCTGCAAGATAGCCTGATCCGTGCCAGACATTTGACTCAAACACTCATTATCGCAAAAACACTGCAGGATTCGTTGATAAAGCAGATAGATCTCATCGTGCAGTACGATCGACACTAGGCGCGTGACGTCCTGGCTAACTAGGAATGTGCGAAAGGACTGCATTCTCAGCAGTAGCAAATAAAACAGTGAGGTGCACAGCCTATAGTAATACTTTGCAGATACTAGCGCGGTAGAGCCCTCGCTTCCTCCGGCACTTTGTGCTGTCCCTCGGCTCCGGGTGCCATTTTTTGAACTCATCTCCTTGATGTGCTTCAAAAGTGCTTGTAGTGTTTCTTGCTCCTTGCTGTACAGTTTCAACACATCTTGACGTACGGGCAGATGGTTTACGATGAGCAAACTGTCGCTCGCCAGCATGAATGGAATGTGTTCCACATTCTCTCTGCCCCGATGTGCTCCCGGTGCGGCTGTTTTATAACTAAGCCACGCATCATCCGAGGCAGACTTAATGTCGTACAATTTGAGGTCGTTCGTTAGGACGTACGTTTGAAAGTTTCCACTGCACACGTCCAGCACGTGCTTGAAACGGTTACACACCGTCGGTGTGCTGGTATTGCCCGCGTTTCCCAGCTTCCATCTGATGGCTTGGTTTTTGTTCATGTCGCCCCAGAAGAACAGCTGACCGTCGATGGTTAGGGCGGAGGAGTAATCACAACCGGATGTTATCTTCACCACATTGTGTATGTTGAGCTGATGGATCTTATCTCGCCGAATGTGATCTCCGGTGCCGAGTTGCCCTACAAAGAAAACGAAATCAATTTAAATGAGCAAATTTTCGGAAATCTTTCACAGCGAGTGAAATATTTCACTGCTAGAGCACATTCATGATTCTGTCCAGAGCAAATGGAATGAACAACAACAAAGTTCATTCGTGCTGCTCCAAATAAAAACAAAGCAACGCACACACATGCAATCTCACAGTATAAACGAACGCAAGAGCATGAACGAGGCAAGTGCACGACTAGAATACCGTTTTGAAATGCACTTTGCATCTCAGCATCTGCCCACCCAGAAAACGAGCGGACGTTATAAACTCTCTCATTGGTATTTCTGATCTCCGTTCATCAGCGCAGCAGCAGTAGAACGCAATCAAAGCAATCCACATTCTGTCAACAAAGCGGTGAAAACCGGGAACCAGCTCACGCCACTTACAGCGCATCGTTTTTGAGGGGTTTTGTGTTGCAATCGCTAAAATAATTCGAATATCCTTCATGTTCGCACTACACAACCGTTTCGCGCGCCTGTATCCATCGTGTTTGAGGTAAGTGTGATTTTATCAGATAACAGCCATAGCAACCCGAAACTAACCCAGTTACGTAAGAACTTTTCCCGGTAAATGGTACGTTCGTGCTAATGCGAAACCACAATCTAATCGGGTTATATTTCAGATTCGCGAAAATGAGCCAGGTTGGTGAAATGGGAAGCGGTGCTGGCAAGGGCGGTGGTGGCGGTGGCGCTATCCGCGAGGCAGGCGGATCGTTCGGCAAAATGGAAGCGGCCCACGAGGAGGAATACTTTTACAAGCAGCAGCGCGAACAGCTGGCGAAGCTTAAATCTTCCACCGATGCTGCGGGAGCCGGTGGTTCCGCCAAACCGGCAAGCGAGAGTCAAAAGTAGGGCGATTGTAGGGTTGAGTAAGGCGCTTCGGTGCTATATTAGTACAGGAGTGGCTCTAGCACACTTACCTTTGTTCACCTTACCAAAGCTAGCGATACCGGTCTGATGCAGCATCTGGCCATATATTGACAGCTCCTCCAGTGTGCCCGAGATTTCGTACGACTCCCGGCGCCGATATGGATGAATGTTGAAATGCTCGAATATGTTGTGCCAGTCACCGTAGACGGCAAAGTTTTTCTCATCATACGCACTCTGATCGAACAATACATCTTTTTTTATAGAACTGAGCACTTTGGTACGTCTTTGTAGTGATACGATAGCGAAATCGATTCCAGCCGCCAGTTGCTGCACGCAGTCCTGCTTCACTTCATGCACCTCCGTAAGCTGGTCGCAGTTAAACACTGTTCCGAAATCTCCCTGCACGTACAACCGCCCATCGTTGGCGAGTAGCAGGATGCCGTTGTTGTTACAGCACACTCGCACGAACCCTTCGCGGTCGGGGAATAGGTGTGTCCACTCGTCGAGTGATCCGTTCCGGCTGCGATGCACCGTACCGCTGTCCGACTTGATGCAAAATATCCAATTGCCCTCGGTATCGAAGTCGGTCACGTCCCGCTCGAGGCATCGAAACTCGATCGATTTGTCCGTGGCGCGATGCACACCCTGCAGAAGCACCCCGTTCGCATCGAGCAGAACATGCGTTTCGCCAAGGACACGCAATTTAACGCCGCACGAAAGTTCATACCCTTCCGGCAACAAAATCGACAGCTTGCTTTCCTCGTTCAGATCACAGTAAATAGAAACCAGCTCGGTGGCAGCCATTGTGAGGATTTGTTTCGTTTACGACAGGTTCAGCCTTCCGCTTTGCGACTAGACGAGGAATCTCATTTTAAACAAACTTTAAATGGATTTGTAATCCCACCCTATCACTTCCGTATCCTAAGGTTGAGTCACTAAAATAGATTTTATCTTTCGCAATTTCTTTGTACACGAGTTTTCATGGTGCTTTGTTATTGTTATGAAAACGGGGGCCAGCCGCCATTGACAGCTGGCAAAATGACAGCTTGCGCATTGTTCGTACAGGGTAGCTCGTGTAAAAATAACTGAAGAAAACTCAGTGAAAATCAATATTTTTATATTTTATCAACAGCAATTAAGATGATATTGTTAATAAAACTAATACATAAAATCATCTTAAATAGCGCAAAACACAATCACCTTCGCAATGTTTGAAAACTACAATTTTCCGTTCTGCTTGTTTTGCCATCCCTATACGAGCTGTCAAAATGAGGACCAGATGTGACAGAAAAACAAAATCTCTCGTGTTGATACACTTGGGCGGAAATTCTGTTTCGTTATTTCGTGCGAAAATGTCCGTGAAACACACCACAGAGAAGGCATTGCAAATGCTGAGGACGCTACCTCGCGTCACAATCGGTAATATACGCGATAATCCACAATCGAAGCAAAACGTGAGTAGATCTCCCCGGACCCCAGATTGTCCCTCATGCTATCACAACCGGCACTTTTACATAACCCAAAACAATCGTGCTCCCCTGCTAGGTGAAACGCGGCCGGGGCCAACACGGTGGAGACAAGCATGGTGCAGGCAATAAAGGATCCGGCCAGCGCCAGAACTACATGCGGCTCGGATATGAGACCGGAAACACACCGTTTTATCTGCGCTTTAGCTACGAACCATATTACAAGGGGCACCACCTGAAGCGCGAGTATCCTCCGATCAGTTTACATCAGCTGCAAAAGCTTATTGACACCGATCGGCTCAATTATCGTGCACCGATCGACCTAACGACGATCTGCAATACGGGTTTGTTTGAAATTCGTCCCGATATGCTACACTACGGCGTCCAGCTGACCGACGAAGGAGCGGACGATTTTAAGGCGAAAATCAATATCGAAGTACAGCATGCGCCCGAGATGGTTATTGCGGCCATCGAACGGAATGGGGGAGTAATTCGCACCGCTTACTACGATCCACACAGCCTGTACGCGGTCGTTAACCCCAAGAAGTGGTTCGAAAAGGGAGTGCCCATTCCGCGACGCATGTTGCCACCGCAGGACGCGGTGGAGTATTATACGGATGCGCGCAATCGTGGCTATCTGGCGGATCCGGAAAAGATTAGCTATGAGCGGTTGGTGCTGTCACAGAAGTATGGCTACACGTTGCCCAAAATCGAGGATGATCCGGATTATGCGATGCTAACGGAAGCCAAAGATCCTCGGCAGATATTCTACGGACTTAATCCGGGCTGGGTGATAAGCTTAAAGGATCGGGCGATCATTAGGCAAAAGCAGTAAAGAAGTGTGGTAAGTTGTTGGAAAGGTAGTTTAATGCGGAATACATGTGCAGTGCGTATTTCAATGAAAAAATTTTAACGGCAGCTAAATTTCGTTTAAAATTAGATTTGCGTCCGAAAAATAGAACTGTTCTGTAGATTAGAGTTACACCTTCAAGTTTTCCGTTGGTAATAATTTTATCAACGTGTTGTAAAAAAAAATATAATGAAAATCTTATAAAGGCGGAAGTCTACCAAAGAATCGAGCAGGCGGCAGACGACCTCGGGTAGCAGATTTACGAGGCGAAGACCAAACTGATGGCCACACAACAAGCGGCTCTACTAACAAATACCGATTTACGTAGGGGTGACGTACGGATAGGTGAACGCACTTTCGAAGTCGTCCCAAATTTCACCTTTCTCGGGTCAAAAGTCAACACCGACAACAGCATAGAAGTCGTGCTGCGCGCACGGATGCTGGTGGCCAGCCGATCATTCTATAACCTGAGGAAGCACTTCACCTCACAAAATCTGTCGTTGCGGACGATGCTGGGACTATTTCGCACCTATGGAATGCCGGGACAGTAGAGGAGCTGATACAACGATCCCTCCGTTGTGCAGCGGATTAAGCTCGCCCGGCTCCGGTTGGCTGACCATGTTATACGCATAGCCCAGAACGACCCAGCCCGTAAAGTCCTCTTAGGCTGTCCACATGGACAGATGAGGCGTGGTAGGCCCAAGAGATGAGCTGAGGTGAGAAGAAGGCGTTGAGGCGTCCGCCATCATCGCATTGGCAGACGAGGGCGCGAGACCATGAGTGGTTTCGGAGTTTATTGCAGCAGGCCAAGACCGCAAAGCGGTTATAGCTTCCGATAAGTAACTATATACGCAATAAAGGCTAGGTCGAATTGCTGTAGTTCTAGTGCTAACCGATCTTTAAGACCTCCTTAAGACCTTGCCTTCTCAACGCAATGGGTGGATGTCCAAACCGGATAATCGACAGTGACGTTGATAACTTGTTTAAATACCTTGCGAGCCTCTATGGACGGACGGACAGGCGCGTAACTAGATCAGAAAACCCGATGCTTTACCGATGCTTTATGTGAAAAATTAGATTTATTTTATTTAATGCTAAAATGTATCTGCTACAGAATATCAATCATATGTTCGATTGTATGCAAGCAGTTCAACAGACTACCAGATGTGATGGATAACATTTTACAAAAGATTTATTTACTGCCAGCGTGCGCTTACGGACAAAAACAGAGGCTATATTGTATCGTAAGCTAGTCGTAAATACTAAGAAACAACGAACGAAAAAGAATATCCCTCCCGATTTTATGGTTTAAAACACCTCTCCCTCCACAATTCGTACGCTCAGCGTTCATTGCGTATTCCTTTGGCGGAGCCTAGCTTCCCGTGAAATCTATGATCCCAATCCCCGTACGCACCTTTGGTCCCCAAGGCGCCTCCTTACCCTACAAATACTATTCGCCACACGCGCACGATCGTATGGATGGCCATCAGCGCTAGGACAGCGTTAGCTTCCTGCCTTATCACGCGCCTCGCTCCGCTCCGGAAGCTGTTGATCTCAAGCTCATCGAAATCGTAGTGCTGCGTGTGATTGTAGTTGGCAAAGTACCAATCCATATCCTCCCGCTTTCGGATCTCGTTCACACTATCCACCCCGGCATGATGGTGGCTGGACGGTGACAGATCGATAATATTGGGCGACCCGAAATGACGATCACCACCACCGGCGTCCGTTTCGATCTTCGGCACTACTCGATGTGGCATGCCGGGTGTGGTGTTGGGGAAGTACGGCGTCACGGTGGACGACACCGGAGCCGGTACCTTCTCGATGGTGGACTTTCCGGGCGGTGGCCTGTGTGATCCCGGTGATCCGGGAGCAATGAGCGCGGATAGGGACGACGGAGTGTTGCTGGAGCTGTCGTAAAATTCGGGACGGTTAGGAGTGCGGGCCAAATCTCGGATCATTGGGTTGGGCGTTGTGTAGGCTTTGTTGAAACCGCCGCTCACGGTAGTGCCTATGGTTGGCGTGGCCAGCTCGATCGAGAGCCGAGTAGTAAGCTCGTTGTCGGTATGGGGCGCTCCTGGCTGGGTATCCGATTCAGTGCCACCATCAATCTCATCGTCTTCAGTGACCTCCTCATCCTCGTCCACGGACTCTCCGTCTTCGTCATCCTCCTCCATCTCAGAATGCAGTGGCCCTGTGCCGGTAGCATTACTTCCCTGACCTCCAGCTCCTACCGGACTGCTTAGCTTATCGCTTACATCGGTTCGCTTCGGCGGTACTATCGGCGGTGAGACACTGTCCTGCTTTCCCGGGATGTGATGCGTTATGCCATCCACAAAGTACGGTGCACTGTTGTGCGACGGTTTAATGGTTGCCTCAAACTTGTTCTGCTGCAGGTAGCGCGTTGGTTCGGTCACCAACGGTACGCGCTCATTGAACTCCGTCGGCCACTTGCCCGGCGGCTCATGGGTGTAGTTCTGATTGATCACCTTCAGCGTTGGATCGGTGATTGGCGTGAAGCCACCCACCGTACCGGGGAGCATCGGGGTAAAGCCACCCTGCTGCACGTCCACTGCCGGTGGTTGCTGCCGGAAGGACGTCTGGAAGTAGGGCCGATAGAAAAGATTGTTCTCGTTGGTAGCACCAGCATTTTTGTCCAACGGATCGGTCGGTGTTTTCAGCGTCACGGCCGTGTCCGTCTTAACGCCATCGTTCCGGTAGATGATGCTCTGTTCCGGTTCGCCCTGTTTGTACACCTGCACGCGACCCTTGGCACGGGTTCCGCCGGACGCCCGGTTGTTTGCATTACGCCCCGCTCCGCCGAACATTTTACCAATGTTAAGGCTCGGTATGGGCAGTCCGAAGAAGGTGAACGGTGAACCGGAATCTTGCCCACCTCCTGCTGGCGGTGGAAGGCCTTGCGGAGGGCGCTGGAACTGGTTGAACTTGTTGTTGTTAAAGTCGACAAAGTTTGTACTATAATTTCGACGATCTTGCTGCGGATCTTCCGCGAACGGTGTGCTGTTGAAGCGCTGCCCATTGGCAAACCGTGTGTCGTTCAACGCGTTGGGATAATCGACATACTGATCGTAGAAGTAGTCACTATCACCTGGCGACTGCGACCCAGGATGGAATGAAGGTGTTGGACCAGCCGGGACTGCTTCGTAATTTTCCGATCCACCGCACTCGTCGTAGTCCAGCGCCCGTACAAATACATCACCATGGTCATTGGTCAGTGGATTCTCTCCATGATGACCGACCGGTGCCGTTCGCGCTCCCGATTGGCAGTCGGTACGGGACAGACGCATATCGAGCAGCATCTTTCCATCTCTACAGCGTGGGCCAGGGTAGAGATTACGGCTTTCCTGTAGCCAGGCCATGTACCAGAGCATGTCGCAACTACAATCCAATGGATTACCTAAAACACCGGAAGAAATAAACATTAGCGTCATGCAAACGAATAGATTTCGGCATGCTCAACTAGCCCTACTAACCGTCCACATCGAGTATGGCGATGTTCGTTCGCAAACTTCGGAATATCGGTTCCGGTACGCGTGACATCTGATTGTTTCGCATGCTTAGCACACGCAACCGTGGCATAGTAGCGAACGGCTCACCCTGAATGCCACATATCTTGTTATTGTCCAGCTTTAACTCCACCAGCCAATCGAGACCGCGCAGAGGACTGGGCGTGATCTTGCGTATACTGTTCCCGGTTAGATCAAGCACCTCCAGGTTTCGAACGCTTCGCAACCCGACGCTATCGAGACTGCGGAACTGATTCGCGGAGAGGTTCAGGTACACGATCGAGGGCGATCGGAAGAAGCTGTACGGGGAAATATACCGCAGATTGTTCTGCTGTAGATGCACTGCCTGTAAAAGTAATTTTGTAATCAATTAATTGTTATCAATGAGTTAAAAGATTCAATTGCGGAAAGAATTGATTCGGAATTGAATATTTCAATACCGTAAGGAGTTGGGAAGGAATAAAAAGCTTCATCTCAGAAATATGTGATAATCCCAAAAAAGCAGACAAAACAATACTAAAAATCGTTCAAGCTTTTATCCTTTTTTAGATGCCGATGTGATGTGATGCTAAGCAAATCGAGCAGAGTGTTGCTTGATTTCTCTTTAAATTCATCTTGGATTATAAACTCTTCAAATTATTATACGACGAGAGAATTAAACTGTTCAACTGGGTATTGAAATTGGTATTTTAAATTCAAACTCATATGTTTTAAAGTTGGTTTTAACGCGATCGGGTTATCATTCTATTAAGTCTAACTTTACGAAGTTAAAAGAATTGGTTTGCAATTCAACTCTTTGAACAAAGTGAATGCTAGAGAGTGCTAGTGAGAATTTAACTTAACGAAATATAATCGGCTCTCTCATGGATCTGTGTATACACAGTATATTTGTTGACTAGCATCTGTATCTGCAACTCAAGCACGTACGATGCTGCTTACCTGTAAACTGGGAAGATCCTCAAAGACACGTTCCTTCAACTCGGTCAGCTTGTTGTCCGCCAGCACCAGCTCCTGTAGCTCCGGCAAATTTCTCAGAGATCCGTGTTCCAACAATGTCAACTCGTTGCTCGAAAGATCCAGATACTGCAACAGCGGCAAGTTCCTTAACGATCCCTGATGCAGCTGGTTTACCTTGTTGTTCGAGACCTTCAACTCCTCCAAATTACGCCAAGACACCAGCACGTTTGGTGATAGTTCCGTCAGCTGGTTGAAGCTGACATCCAGCTCCCGGAGCTCCGTCAACCCAGACAATGATTCCGGAAGTTCACGCAGCTGGTTGGACGAAAGATCCAACGTTTGCAGCGATCGGCTGTTGCGGAACGCTTTCGGTGAAATCTCCACAATGCTGTTGCGGGAAGCATCAAACTGTTCGAGCAGCGCGTTACTATCGAGCAGATTGTCCACCAGCACCTCAATCCGATTGCCCTGTAGATTAAGCTCGCGCAGACTCTCCAACGGACTGAAGCATCGTTCGTGTAAGGCGAGCACCCGATTGTCCTGCAAGTTCAGTATCTCCAAGCGACTCAACCCTGCTAGACTGCCATCGTCGACCGACTGAAGCTGGTTGCGAGCCAAGCTTAGGATGCGTAGCTGGGGAGTCGGTTTAAAGACGGCCCGGGGTAGACGGGTCAGCTGATTGCTGCTAATGTCCAGCATGCGCAGGTTCGGTAGATCCCACAGCTGACTGGAGGTGGTTGGAGGAGGCAGCTGTGTAATCTTATTGCCATGAAGATTCACTCGCTCCACTGCCACCGGCAGCCCAGGAATAAACTCCTGCAGATGATTGTTGCCTGCGTCAAGCTCAAACATGTGGTTCAAATCACGGAACGTGGCGGAATGGATGACGGACAGTTCGTTGAAGGAAATGTTAACAGTTTCCAGCATTGGCGTGTGCGTAAAGGCAGCGGTATCGATCACAGACAGGGTGTTACCGCTAATGTCGAGCCGTCGGAGCGAAGGAACGCCGACGAGTAGATTTGGATCCATGCGGCGGAAGTTGTTGTACGAAATGTCTATTCCCTTGAGTCCGGGCAGGTTCCAGAACGGCATCGGGAGCTGATCGTGCAGTGAGTTGTTCTGTAGACGAAGCTCGCGCAATCCCGGCATCGCCATGAACGCGTCCCGTTCGATCATTCGAATGCGGTTCTGGTTAAGGTACAGCTGCTCCAATGTACCATGACCCCGCAGTGCGCCGAACGGAATCGCTTCCAGCTTGTTGTAGCTCAAATCGAGAAAGCGTAACATGGGCAGTGCGTCCAGCAGTGATCGTAACTCCTCCACGCGACCAATCTCGTTCTGCTGCAGGTGCATCATCTCAACGCCACTGCCTGATGCCTGCAGGAACGACTCGGGATGAACTCGTCGCAGATAGTTGTTCTCTAGATGTACGAGCTTGAGGCTCGGTGTCCGATGAAACGCGCCGTGGAATATCTCTGTGATACCGTTGTCGTTAAGATAGAGTTCTTTGAGTGACGGTAAATCCACAAAACTTCCCTCGTTGAGCTTGGAGATCATGTTACGATCCATGCGAAGTACTTGGAGATTGTGAATATCCTTTACCGCGCGTCCTATCATACCAGCATCGGTGATTTTATTGCCAGACAATTGGAGCGTCTTCAGCGATGGAAGCCCCACAAAGGTACGTAGATGCACCCAGCTGATACCATTCTCGGAGAGATTGATAAGCTGCAGTTTGGGAAGATCGTTAAATAGACCCGCTTCCAGTCGATTTAAACTACCACTACCCGTCACGTGCAACGTTTCGAGACTCGCTAGATCGCGGAAGTTTTGCGGGGAGAGTTCAATCAACGATCCGCTCTGTACATTGATGTATCGCAGCTTTGGAAGGCCGGAAAAGTCGGGCAGACGCTTCAAGTTCTCGCTCTGTATCGTGACCGCTTCCAGTTTGCGCAGTCCCGTCAAGCTATCCACCGGTATACTGCGCAGATTGCGCTCCACGATGAAGATCTCCACCAGACTTTTATCCAGATCGTTGAGCCACCCGTTGGAGAGTCGCTCCAGCCCGTTGTGCCGCAACATCAGGCGGAGAATGTTGAGCGGTGCAAACGTTCGGCCGGGCAGAGAAGGTAGGAAATTGTTTTCCAGGATCAACTCGTCAATCGGTCGTATGACGGACTTTGATACGGCCTTAAGCCCCATCAGAACACGTGGCAAATCGCTATGAGAACACCTGGAATTTAAGAAAATAGACGTAAAAGGAGCATGGATTCATGAATGGCCAAAATTATTACCATATCTGTATCTCACTGCCACGCTGTGAACATCTACATGGCAGTATAATGTCCTGTGGAGGACATATCGTATCTCGCTGCCCAACTGCACTGCACGCGATGCAGCTCAGCAAGAACAGCAGGTAAGGGAGCTGCTTCATCCAGCTTTGCCTTCGGGTGGAATAACACGTGGTGCTTAAGGTGAGAGCCATTGCTCTGGCTACACGAGGTCGTCCTTGGTTCGATTCAGACATCTCCACTCTAGAGACAGCGGACATCGTTAGCGAATGGAATGGAAGGTCATTTTCCTATGGCGCACTTTACTTCACTTTCGCCTAGCTGCACAACCACACCTGTCAATTAAAAGTAGAATTTAAGCATGAGTTACATCACGTACAATGTGCTTTTCTAATTTAAATACCATGCAAGTAAATGGTAAGCAAATTTGTTTCATGCTATGCCTGTCGGATTCGGTTTATTCACGCTTGCCAAATACCAAACGGGTGTAACGAATTAACCCGCTTTGTTTGGCCCCATGGAACACGTGACGCGCAGTGCGCATGGATCTGCGGCCCGTGTTGACCACCAACAAAGCGACCGGTTACGGAAATTAGTCTCGAGGAAGTGAAAATGAGAAGGGAACAATAAAGCGCCACCCACCAAGCTGTTGAAAAAGCGGCATCCACGTCCCCCTGGCGCTGTTCTGTTGACCAAGGTCATGCTTCCGAAAGTGAAGTTCGGTCCAATCCACCTCCCCCATTGACATTGCATCGCTGGGGTTCGAGATTGGGAACGACGGTTACGTAAGGCTTTCGGAGGCAGCCGTCACCGACAATTCGCACAACCAACAACGGGGAAGACTCAAAGCGACGAACCCTCTTCGGCGTTCCGGCGAAGAAACAATTCTGACGGTGTCAAGAGTGGTCATTCAACATGATTTAAGACGCATAGTTCCGCAATCGCGTACGACGGCTCACGATGGGTCGGACAAGACAAGCTTATTTATGTTCGCGGGAATCTGTGGCCTACCAGAGCAGTGAAGCGTGCTTCCGAATTTGCTGTTGTTGCGGTAATGGGAAAATTTTATATTGGTTTTTGCTCAGAATTAACATCCAGTAAATAGAGAATTGCTTTTTAAACTTAGCTTATATGCACAGAAAATGGGATTTGTTTGTTAGAAGATACAACTTTATTTCTTGAGTGCTTCGTTTCTTTTATCGGAGTACTGTTGTCGAATCTCATTCCGATTGCTACAGCTATCACCATACACAGGTATGACTATCCTTTTATGGGTACACTAAGTCTCAAATACAGCACATTAGTTAGTGCTTTAGTTGGCGTTAACCCTACAAGGGTTGTAGTGCTAGCCAAGAGGGGAGGCGGCAACGGTCCAAATGGGATTCGTTTTAACGTCGGGTTTGAACGTATGAGAGGTTTACGCCGTTATAAATCAGACCGCCAATAATTACCGACATTTACTCTGAAAAAAATTGAAACACAATTTTTTTACATAAAATACACATTTCAAATATTTAATATTATTACACTTTTAACCACAACAAATGCGTGTAGTTCTTGATTTGAAAATAAAACAGATTGATCAATAATAATTAGAAATTAGGATAAATAACAATCTTTAGATTTTTTCCGATCTATACGTTGTAATAATTCTACCATAGGGTGTCTTTTCTGTAATGTCTAAGTCAGTTATTAAGAATGTATTCATTATTTTGTTAAAAATCTGCAGTTGGTAAACACCAATTTAAACTATTTTTGTTTTATGCCACCTTTGAGGGTAATTGAGAAAATAAATGAGGGAAATGAGGGAATACATAAATGTATAAAATTTCCCCATTGATGTATATAAACGATGGGCTTGTTTTACAGATATCTATGACAATATCAACTATGCTTAGTTTAGTCTCACAAGATGTCACAAATTTTTACATCCTCTTTTTCATCAACTATGTGTGGTCAACCTAAGTCAAACACCATGAGAAATGTCTAGGTGGGTAAGATATTCCAAATGAGTAATTAAACTATAGTCCCAAATATATTCCATTATATTATTAATTATCAAAACTGGCAGTCGAATAGTGATTGAAGAACATCATGTGAGTAATGATTAATGTAATAAAGTGCCTATGGAATCATCAGATTGTACTACATCATTGACATTTTTAAGGATATTAGAATATAAGAAGAATATGGCTATGATTTCTCTTGTTTTCTAGAACAACAATCATTGACGATCTATACCTGTTGCATGGGCTAAATTATTTGTACTGCTGTGGCGGTCGCTCTTTCGTATAAGACAAGGGTTGAGACATCAGTCAGACAATCAGTCCCATTTTACATAAATTGTCGGGCAGTGGTCGAATTGATCCCAATCGTTCAAAGATATTCACTAAAATTTATTAAAAAACGAAGTTATAAACAGTTTTTCAAAATGATCTGCCGTAGTACGATGACGCGAAGCGATTTTTTTATACCTTCTTACCACAATGTTGCAAAACACAACACCCACACATGTCCTCATCTCCTCCTCTCACCTCTTATCCTTCCCATGCCTCTCCCTTCAGGCACTACCACAATACAACAATGCACATTTCCTTTCTACTTTGTACTTCTGTTTTGGCAGCTATCATGCATAGCATACACAGACAGACAGACAGAGAGAGTGAGAGCGAGGATCGATGCATTGCAGGTCCCCGTAAGTCGCTTTGCCATACCTTACACTGATGCAACGTAAAAAAGGGGGGATTTTCCTTCCATTCCATTTGCACCCTTTCCCGCACCCTTTCGCATGTACATGTGGGGCACGTTTTTTTCCTCGACGGTGGCCGTTACGCTCGAAGGATTCTCGCGTCCCGTTCCGACTCTGCCGCCAGCAAGACGGAGTGTTGCTTCTGGCGCGGAGACGCCTCGCTTACGCATCCACACGTGTGGCGTGTGTCCCGCAGTGGCGGAGACGGCTTAACGGCGCAATATTCGTTTTCGTTTTCGTCTCTTTCGTCGCGTTTGCTTCCTTCACGCCCGGCAGATTCGCGTATTGCTAACCTAGATTGATGGTCCGGTATGGTGGAGCGATTTAAAAGAAAACGGGTAGGAAGAGAGAGACAAAATGGCCAAAGTTCGTGACGTATGCACACTTGGCGCAGGGGCTTCTGGACTGGTTGGACAGAGCGCATGAGAGACACAGCCCGGGAAGGGCACCCTGTGTTCAAACGAAATAAACACTGAAAATAAACTGTCAGCTAACCATGCGTCGGGCACGTTACGAGAAAACAATTGCCATTGAGAGTGAATCTGACGACTTTTCGGGAGGCACGAGGGGCTGTGTTGAGCAGAAGTTTACGCCACCGTGTGCAAGGTGTTTGGCCAGGCGTGAACTTGCTCGCCATCGTGGGTTAGGTGAAGTTTTGGGCCACTCTACTGCCTGTAAGCCTACCACTTTCATGCACATTTTCGCAACAACTTATACTTTTATTCACCCAAGTCCGAGTCGACGGTACGAGCAAAACGTGAAGCAAAGTTTTAAAAAAAGCGTTATTTAGCAATCCCAAGTGAGACAGTTTTTTAGTGTGCCAAGTAAAACACACATGCAAAATCGTCCTAACCTCACAAACGCATACCTCTGTCATACTCCATTTATGTGCTTATCGCTTGCGCCGGGAAGGTACACCATCCCATCCGAACGAGATTGTGCTAATCGCTCCAAAAACAAAATTACCGTACCTTATCGTCATTAGGCTGCGTACTGGCGCAGGCACGCGTACGTCAACTGGTACTGCTGCTCCAGTTGAGATACGAGAGGCTTCAAGACATGGGGAGGAGGGTGCGGTGCCCACTTACTACGGGAATCTGCCACTAGCGGTTTGCACTATTAGACACGCTTCGTAATAGGCTTCGCTGTAATAGTGTGCACAGTGGGAAGGAAAACGGAGCTAGCGGAGGGGAGTTGTTGTCCCTAGCAGATGAGGGGGATGAAATTTTGCCGAAACAACCGCCTGGAATCGGTGTCATCCCGTGTCGTGCGTACGCAAATCGCAGCGCTTGCTCTCCAGGACGGTTTTATGGTCTCGGTGCGCATCGTTTGATGGTTCTGAAGAAGGAAGCAAATGTACTACGGTGTATCGGAGCATGAAATGTGATGTCGTTTATCGAAGGTATGGGTTATGGGGTTTCCCACTGCCCTAGAAATTACTAAAATTGTCACGTAAACATAGCAAGCTACGTCTCATGGGTGAGGGAGGGGGGGTGGTCGATAAGCCGAGGATCAGTTTTGTGTGACAATTAATGTGAGCTAGCTGAAGCCGATAAGCGAGGCAAACAGAACAGAACAGAAAAAAGATTATTCACATTCAATTCAAGCTAAGATATGAAATTT
>KB672184.1:0-22792 GCA_000349105.1 Anopheles epiroticus | reverse complement strand
TTATTGCCTTGAAGCCGATGATGGCGGATTTCAGCCGGGGACCTACGGCGAAACCCGTTCCGAGAATATGGTGGCGGTCGTGACAGCTGTAATAAATATCGTAGCCTTGGCCATCACGCCTTTTCGACTTCTGTACAGAGGCATTTAAAAGAAAAAAAAACACGCATGCCTTTCACTGAAACACATCTACAAAACATAAAAAATCCACCATGTTTTTCCGCACTCCCCAGTTACTATCTGGGGCCATAACAGTAACAGAAAACAAGATTGTTTCTGCATAGTAAAATTCAATTAAACCCAACAGCGAAACAAATACACATAAATATTTTGAATTATTTACCCACACCACCTATATTCCAAAAATATCCGAGCTTGGAGAAATCTGGAGATACATTGATAGCAACTTTTTGGATTCTCACGAAAGATGTACATACTACATGCTAGTAAATAAAAAAAAATACGAACAACTAATAGCTAGCGATAAATGCGACAACTGTGGTAAAAGCGAAACATAAAAACACAATTTTATGGAATGCACGTTAGATAGAAAATTGTGTAATTGCCAAAAAAAATAACAAACGGCTTGAACATAAAACTTCCCGAATTTGAAGATTTAGCAACAATGAAAAAAAATATTAAAGATATTTGTAGGATATATCGATTTCATAAACAATAGTACAATCGCAATGCTTGAAAAGATAGACTAGGCTTCTGTAAGGAACATAGTTTAAAGATAAACTGTACAGGTATTCCCCGATATACGCTATCAATGCGGACTGCAGGTCAAAAGCGTATCTCGAATATTCGCGTATATCGAATTCTTGGTGACATTTGAATAGCATCAATGTCGAATCAATATAAGCACCTATCAATAGCCCATTTCACTTGTTTTTGTCAATAGTTGAAACCATCATGGTTATGTTTTATTGAGTAAAGTTGTTGCTAGTGTTAGATTGATACACGTTAGGACAGGCTTTCAAGAAAAAATCTTTGAATTGCTTGTATTTGTAAGTTGTCTGGCTATTTAGTTTATACCAGTATGCTTAATACTTCATGACTTACAAACTCATACTGAAAGTATGACAAAAACTTTCAAAAAGTATTCAACTCGTTGGAGTAAAAAGTCATGAAATGTCAGTTTAAAAAAATAGCGTATAGCGAAATCGCGTATATCAAGTATGGCGTATATCGGGGAATACCAGTATTGTTTTAATTTAAACTTCTTCTTCTTTTGCGGTGGCACAGCAACCCAGTAGGGTCAAGGCCTAACCAAAGCACTAATGTGCTTTGGCTCTTTCTGTGACTAAGTGTATACCCATCCATACCCATCCATATAAAGATTGTAAATCCTTGCTTATGGGGGGTTGTGATTTTAGTGTACCCATAGCAGGATAGTTAATCCTGCTTATGGGGGGCGGCAATGGTCCGAATGAGATTCGAACCCTACGCCGTTACCACTGGACCACCGAGCCGGAAATTTAAACAAAACCAATAAAAACAAGTATAGTAACCATGAGTAAACGGACCAGTGGCTCCCCTTTAAGCGTAAGTTACATAACACGTACAAAGTTTGGAAGTTACATAACACGTACAAAGTTTGACGATCGCAAGGTACAAATACAACTGAGGAACGCGATACACTACATGTATTGTTCGAAACGATCATAAATGGCATTAAACCCACGGCACATTTCAATGGATCACTGGAAGAATTCGCTTGTGAAAAGAGTAAAGCACTTTATAACCAAAATAACCAAGCAGATAATCAGAAAATATCCACAACTTGTTCTAAACTGTACTAGAAACCAACGTGAAGCAACGTTTTCAAACATTTGCATCTACATGTAAATGCATGAAAATCAAAGTTCTATCATTATCCTATACAAAACTATCTACACAAACAGCCATATTTAATAGCTTTGTTATTTATAGAACTATGTTATCCTTTGAACAATATCTTTCAAAATATTTAAATCTATTTTCAATTAACTTGTGAAATTGAACTGTTTACGCTGTGATGTGAGGCAATTACAGCAACGGCTATTTAATCAGACAGCTCTGGGTTGATTAGATATGGTTCAAATTTTTTAGTTCATTTTCAGCAGTTGAACACATCAGTCAGTTCGATCAAAAATGAAACCACTTCAAGTTTGCATTTTTGTTGTATGCTTTGCATATTGGGTCAAGACCGTGACGATTGAAACCAGGGTAAGCGACGAAGGCTAAGTGAATCTGAGCTAAGCTTTAAAATTGGATAAAAATTCTCACCTGTAGTTAGTCATCACTCACAAAGAAATTCTAGCGAATGACAGAGTAACAAATCTAACGCTCATCGAGTTGGGCGAACATGAATGGAACAACACTTTTTTGGTATACTTGGAATTTTTGCGCGAGTTGCGGGGCGCAAAGGTAGGTCTGGGACGTGTTTGATTACTTTTTACAGTTAAAATATATGCAACACTTTCCATCTTTCATCGTTTTTTTTTTCGCAGTCAAACATTTCCATTTTTCTACGAACATTCAAAGGTGCCGCACAGAGTCAGGTTTTCTCTCGGTGGGTCGATTGCTGCGAGATCATCAGGCGCCCGCCTACAGATCGGTTTATTAGAATATTTTACGATCAAGTGATCAAGTACAGCAAGATACAAAACTGTCCCTTCAAACCTGGGGAGGGTATCATGATGAACATCACGCCGTCCATAATGGAGGTACCAAGCTTTATGCCAGAGGCTGATTTTTATGCCGAATTCAAAACGTACACCAGAGCGCGCAAGGTACTGTTTCTTGAGGCACGCATTTACGGTGGGCTGGTAAAGTTTAAAAAAGTGTAGTGCAGCTTACATAGCTAGAAGAATAGTGCTAAAATCAGCAATTGAAATGTCTCCAAAATAATTAAGTTGTGAGCATAAAGAACAAACTCTATAACACATCCAGAATGTAGCGTAAGTTCAGCAACTGTTAACCAAATGTGAAACTCTACGCTCTCTGTTTTAAATATATCTTTCGATGCTGACACTAAACGTTATCCGATCTGTTGACCTATATTTGCGAAATTGCAATCTGATATAAGGTAATTAAAAATTAGCTCCATACTGCAAGCATGCCTTTTTCATATAGCATGGGTGTATTGTCCGTCCGTCCTTTTGTCTGCCTATTTCCAATTGCTGAGCACATTTGGCCGATAAAATAAAACTTTAAAATAAAACGGTCACGTCCCTAAAATTTAAATGTTCAAGCGTGATGGTGCCGATCATCAGCCCCATAAAGCTACCAGAGAAGGAGAACTATTTGAGGGTATCGCATCGCGGAAAAACACTACAGCGGCTGAAAGCTTAGTTTGGGAGCAAGCAATTTGTTCTTGTTTAGAGGCAAAAAATGATGAACACGCAACAAAGATATGTGATATAGCGCCAAAAAGATAGCGATTAAAGTCTGTGAGAATCAATTATGAAAATATTGTGAAAAAAAAATCTTGTATGATCAAAGTATCTTTTTTTTTATTCGGTAGTAACGGCCAGACCGTATTGTCTCTCTCTCTCTCTTCTTGGCCCGCTCATTGCAGAGCACGTCTGCAAGACATGGCCAGGTCGCCAATCCGTTTCCAGGAAACTCGGTCCAGGGCTGCAGTCCTCCAGCCACGGTTGCATCCGATCTCCGACAGGTTGAGCTCCACTTGATCCAGCCAACGAGCTCGCTGTGCTCCTCTACGCCTCGTGCCGAACGGGTCGCTGACGAGCACCTTTCTGGTGGGGCATGAGTCCGGCATCCTCATCACGTGCCCCAACCAGCGTATTCTTCCGGCTTTGGCGACCGTCAGAATACCTGCATCGCCAAACAGCTCAGCCAGCTCGTGGTTCATTCTCCTTCTCCACACGCCCTGCTCGCACACACCGCCAAAGATAGTCCGTAGCACCCGCCGTTCGAAAATGGCGAGTGCATTGGCGTCCTCCACCAGCATAGTCCAGGACTCGTGCCCGTAGAGGACTATCGGCCGTATCAATGTGCGATATATGGCGCATTTCGTGCGTTGTTGGAGTCTTCTGGATCGCAGGAGTTTGTGGAGCCCGTAGTAGGCACGATTCCCCTGAACAATGCGCCTTCGGATTTCGATGCCCATGTTGTTGTCCGAAGTTACGATCGTACCAAGGTAGCAAAACTCTTCTACTACCTCAAGATCGTCGCCGTCAACTAGTACTCTGCTTCCGAGTCGTGCTCTATCTCGATCAGAACCTCCGGCAAGCAGGTACTTTGTCTTCGTCGGACCGTATTGCTTAGTATCAATTTTTGTCATCAGAATATTATGTGCTACAAATTAGGGAGATACAAATTGAATTGTTTTATGTTTACTTGCTGTAGCTAGATTTTTTCAATTATTTACTTGTATTTAATACTGCCAATTAGAATTGGATAAATCTGAATCAAATTTACGAATCTGGATGAATCTTTAAAATAAACCATTGAAATTGAATTTTAACTATTTTGAGATTTATGAATCTTTATGAAAATTATTCTAGGTATTTATACATTTATTCATCTTTGAACACCATTACCCTGAATCACAAAATATTCTAGCTTAGAAGAATCAACGAACTCTAATAATATTCTTCCGTGGCAAGATTCATGAATATTTGGACTCAGATTCAAGATTCGATTCATGATTTGAATGATTTGGAATGAAATGCCTCAGTGCATGTTGTTGCAACAGTTGCAACGAAAAGCCTACAAATGTTGTTGCAACATTTGCACATTTTGAAAAATTGAAGCATCTGTGACAATAGTTTGTAGCTCATGGCCAGAGATTTGATGACAGTCAATAAAAAGCTCGAGGGTTTTACAGTTTTTTAACACATCAGCAAAACAATGGGGTTTATAATACCTAAGCCAGTTTTTTTGTATGTATTTTGACGTTTCTTGGCTAAAATGCTGTAAGCTCTCTGTACAAAACCACAGGCAATACTTGCAAGCATGAAAAGGGATGGATTTTTTTCAACCAAAAGCTAAAATTTAGTTTCGAGTAGATGTCAAAAATTTCATCATAGACCCCAACATTTTATTCGAAAACATAATTTATCCCCTCTTTTTGTGCGTTTCTTCATAAGATACAATATACTATTTTCTCATATGGAACTAACAGCTACAAGCTCAATTAACTAATGAATTAACAGAACATTTTGCAAACTTGTTTTGGAAAAGGAAATAAAAACAAATTCTATAAGAAATTTCAATCATACAATAAAACATAAAACAATTAGAAAACATTTTGTTTTGGGAGAATTTTTAGAAAAAACGTTTTGCAGAGAATCTAGAGAGATCCACAGTGAGAAAAAAATAATTTTAAATGAAAAATAGTGACCTCATGTTCCCAACACATTTCCTAGGAGACTTTTAATGGATTATTAGCACTCTTGTTCGTCTCTCACAGCTTACATTATACGTTTTTATGCTCTAAACTTGTTGCCATTCTTCACAAGGGTTGCTTTATCAACAGCTCATCTTCTCCAGGGTGGAATTAAATCATACCTCATCGAAAAGTAGCTATAGGTAATTTAGTCTCCCTATTATTTGCTATTCTACTCAACAGTTTATTTGTTTCTCTTAACTTTTTCTTGTATTTAAATTCTCTTCACTTTACCTACTCGTGTTTGCCATCATGGTGTTTTGACTTGTCTTTTAGCTGTTATGCAGTTTATATTGTTCACTCTACCTTTAATTTAATTTTAAACTTCCACGACGAACAAACTTATTTAGTTATTAAAAACTCAAAATTCAAATAAAAATTCGATAGCTCAACGTCTAATGCGCAATGAAGTGAAATAGTTTATATAGATAATTGTAAAAACAGTAAAATAGTCCATACAATCAATGCTTTTACTATGACATAGAAATCCTTTTCAATAATTCTATTTTTTTACCGTAAATACAAAACCAGGGCATGAAAAAGCAACGCCCTTTTTCTGTTTTAATTAACTAAATTTCTTACGATGTTCTTACATTTCTCATTTACGTAAATTCTTATTAATCATGCAACTTCTTATTTCTTTCAAAATAATTCTTGCAGCATGGCCATTTTAAATAGGTAAAAGAGATACAACATGGTTTTTGGATACCTTAAACTTGGAACCACAGTATTCGTTCCAGCGATAAGAAATGACTGCAATTCGAGTAATGGATGTTTAATTAAAAATGAATAAATAAACAGCCTTCCCGCTGTGTTTAGTGCGTATCTAAAAATCTAACCACGCCACTTGTACAGAGCGTTAATGAAGCTGTTACTACAAAGAGGCAACACAAAAGCGCCAGTTCGACGCAGACCGCTACCGACAGTAGCACTGGTAGTGATGAATGCTGTTACGATTTTAATTGGTCTGCTGCTGGCCTGCTATACTCTCGCAGTAGCCGCGAGACCGGAAAAGGTGAGATTAAAACTTATGAACTTAGTTGTAGAAAAGACAAACGAAAAAAATGCAACGATTAGTAACACAGTGGTATCGTTTCAGATGATTGTTGTTTTAACCGATACGGAGGTTACGGCCAAGACGAGGTTCGCCAACGTATCCGTTAAACTAACGCGCTATAATAGTGCTCCTTACTTCATGTTTGATATGTATATTAACTCATTCGAGAAACTCAACACACTAACGGTACGATCGACACTAAATTTGCTCCTGCCGGCTAGGCGGTTAAGCTTAAGACATGTAAATTTTAACTTAATCTTTTCTTCCAACTACAGCTCCAGTCACGCTACTCCGTTCGCACGGGAATGCTGGAGAACGTACTGTACGACAGTACGATCGATCTGTGCGCTTTTCTGCTCCGTCCAAACGAACGCTTGGTGAAGATGGTCTTCGACAACCTGAAGCGTCACGGACCGATGCCTACCAGCTGTCCGATACAGCCAACTCAGCTAAGCTTTCGGAACATCACCCTTAACCATGTGCGTCTGCCGGTGTACCTGCCGGAAACAAACTTTAAGCTGATGGTTAAATGCTGGACAGGATCGGAGAAAACGTTGATCTTCGACAGCCGCTGGTACGGTCGCCTGAAGCGGGTACCGATCGACAGTTAAAATGCAATGGCACAAGCTACAGTGGAAAATACAGCAGACATGTTCCATGTCCCGGGAAATAGAAATGCAATTGAATTATTAAACTATCCTAATGAATTATCACAATCATGGAAAATGAACAGTGACGCAGAAGCAAAGAATCACTTTGGAGTTTCCCAATGAGCAGCATTCAAACCAAAGTTTCGTTTATTAGGTAAGTTATTTAAGCCGCATGAAAGAATTCCCAGCGAATGTTCCATCCTAATGGGTAGCTGAGTACGCCAATCCCATTAGCCGTTTGTGATGCTCAACTTAAGTTCTATTGCTTATGCGCATCACCAATCTGCTGAAATGATTCAAAGAATCTGTGTGAAACTTTAATATTCTTTCGCCATTTGCCTTTCTATTTGTTAATGTTATATCAGCAAAGGTATTTCAAGTAACAATTAATTTCCCATCAAGCGTTAATGAAAATAACAACACTACATTTTATTGTATTTAATGGTCATCACATCAATTACACTGTCTAGCTTAAAATTACATTATAATCTACTTACCTTTGATCTGCTTTGTACAATAAGGTTATTTTATACAAATTTGCAAAAAATACGGCTTCACCATAAAAATACCACGCACATCGCAGAGATCCCAATTCGCACTTGGCAGATCCATCGATGACTATATACTATCGAAAACTGCTTTATTTGTTCCTGTTGTTTCATTCAGTTATAGTGATCGTGTCCTTGGTGGGGTATAGGCTTACGCACTTCATAACACACGTGTAGTTGACGGACAATTCAAAGTATTTGAACATAACATATGAAATTATAACCAAAGAAGATGAAAACATTCTCAGTGTCGAAATTAATGTGATCCAAACGCTACATAATCCGCGAGTAAGTCCTTTCAATATCCTTGTTTTTCTCAGTGTTGACCGGTTTACTCTGTTCTTCTCTGATATCTACAGGCAATCATTATCCTGTACCTAGACGTAGCGTCTGGTGCGTTTCAGACACCCTTCTACAATCAAACCGTCAATATTTGCAGTCTGCTAAAGCATCCCGACAAACATCGCTTGGTGCAGGTTGTGCATCGAGTGCTAAAACGTCATGGAAAGGTTCCAGCGGGATGTCCTATCGCGATTGATCGCTACAGGTATCGCGACATTCATACCGGACAGGTCAGCTTGCCAGCCTTTTTTAATCGGGCAGACTTTATGGTGGATGCTATCGGACTTGTAGGTACTGGAAATGTTCGTACTTTCAAGAGTCGTGCCTATGTACATGTACATAGTGTCAAGTGTACCACTAGTTGATGTTTAGGAGTTGTTTCGCATTCCCAATAAGTAGCCTACTAGGATTTTTACCGTTTAGTACTCTCAACGTTATCATAATGTCGAATACATGAGACGTGCATGTATCTAAAAAGTGTTTTTATTGATTCAACAACTACGATTTTTTTCAAATCAACAACTACGGTTTACTCCTCTTCGAATATGAAAAAAATACTACAGTTTTTACAAGGATATCTAAACGAATGAAAGAAAATATCGAATAAACTTACTAACCTACTTACTGTTGCCGCAAACTCCGCAATCGCTCACGGTGTCGCGCCGTCGTCTGCCAATCCGTTATCCCGGCCTTGATGGCGGACGTCTCAACGCCATTCTCCCACCTCAGCTTGGGCCTAACACGCCTCCTCTTTCCAAGTGGACTGCCTAAGAGGACTTTACAGGCTGGGTCGTCCGAGTCCATGCGTATAACATGGCCAGCCCACCGGAGCCGGGCGAGTTTTATCCGCTGCACAACGGAGAGGTCGTTTTACAGCTCGTACAGCTCGTCGTTGTATCGGCTCTTCAATTGTCCCTCCTTACGTATAGGGCCAACAATCTTCCTTAGCATCTTCCTCTGGAACGCGGCTAAGAGGGTTCCGTCAGATTTGGACAGAGTCCATGACTCAGAGGCATACGTGAGTACTGGAACTATATAGGTGCGATATAGTCCCAGCTTCGTCCGTCGCGACAGGTTTTGTGCAGTGAAATGCTTTCTCACGCTATAGAATGATCGGCTGGCCGCCAACATCCGTGCACGCAGTTCGACTTCTATGCTGTTGTTGGTGAAGATCTGATCAGTGTTCGATTTTTCATTTCGGTATCCTCTTTGATAGTGTCCAACGTATGGGACAAGTCGATCCTGTAGGATCAGGGAGAATATTTTGTAGGCAGTATTCAACACCGTAATACCCCTGTAGTTGTTGCAGTCCAACTTATCTCCCTTCTTGTATATGGGATGGATGATGCCGAGATTCCAGCTACAAGGCATCGATTCGCCATTCCATACCTCAGTAACCATTTGATGAATTTCATTTTCTAATCTTGCACCCCCGTACTTAAGTTTTGTTCAGTTGTGATTCCGTCGGTTCCGGTATCATCTGCTAGTGGAGCCTCTAGCTGTTCGTTGAACTGGTGGTAGAGCAAATCATCAAAGTGATGAACCCATCGCGAGAGGACGTCTGGCTGGTTACTGACCAGATCTCCATCTCTATTCCGACAGCAGGACACCGTAGGTCTAATGTTGTTTAGGTGCCCTGCTATCTTTCGGTAAAACTTTCTGTTCGGACCGTACGCCTCTCGTGTTCTCTCGAGTTGCCGCATTTCTTCCTCCTCCCATGAGTGTTTTCAGCCGGGGACCTACGGCGAAAGCCGTTCCGAGAAAATGGTGGCGGTCGTGACAGCTGTAATAAACGTCGTAGCCTTGGCCATCAAGCTTTTTCGACTTCTGCACACCATTCTCTAGCCACCGTATCTATTGCAGAGCTACGAGGTCCATGTGTAGTGTGATTAGGGCGTCACCCAATTGCTTTAAGGCCGTGGCTCTGAAGAGAGTGCGCAAGTTCTATGAGTCCAATTTTATCGTGGTCAGGGGACTAGCATGTGTCGGGAATCGTTAGGTCCAGGTCTCGTAGCTTATCTTTGGCTATTCGTAGTCGATTTGTACATGGGTCAGGGTGACTGGCCCCGCGCTCACACCCCCAGTACCTCTGGAGGGCCTCGTGACGGATTTGTTCATTATGGAACTGCCCCCCGACGTTCAGGCATCCCATCCGCTTCCTCCTTAGCCATGAGTCGTCACCCGCCCAAAAGGTTAGGTTTAGATCCATGTTACCACCCTGCACGACGTGGACGTGTCGGAATAGGAATTGGATGGAATCTTTAGAAGGCTTCGGATTCCATCCCGTTCCAGGGCCTTTTAACAATTCACATTGCAACTATTGCCAACAAACTGAATGATGATCTTTTAAACGTCCTCTTCATTAACTGCTTCTTGTCGCTAATTGCTCTAGTAGTTTAGTAAAAAACTAAATATATCTAAAAAGGTGGTGCTTCATTTGCATGCAATCAAATAAACATTAATTCACAATATTTGATTATCATGTAGAATGACTTAAGCAAGCGAGTCATATACTGGTAGACACCTATATCAAGGTTCATTTCCAATCAGACCTAATGTGTTTGTTCCGCCGATACCTGTTTTATCTGTTTCTCACGCTCAATGTAGCCTCCGTGGCCATGGTTGGCTACAAGCTTACGCCCTTCATAAACCACGTCCAAATTACCAACAATCCAAAGTATGTCAACGCAACGATAGAAGTCGTATCCTTGTCGAATCAGAATCTTATCAATCTTGACTTCAATGTGCTACAACAGCTACAAAGTCCATGGGTAAGATCCAATTAAGTTTAAAACAGCTATAACCAATTCAGATCTTTTTTTTCTTTTCTTGCCTTTTAAAAGGTATCCATTGTCCTATGGCTCAATATTGGTGCTGGTGCAATTCAGGCCCCTTTCTATAACCAAACTGTCAATGTGTGCAACATCATCCGAAGTCCCGAAACGCACCGTCTGGTACAGATCGTGTATCGGGAATTGAAACGTCACGGAAACATACCGTCTGGTTGTCCAGTACCAGTCAACTCGTACAAGTTTCGCAACGTGAGCACTGGACAGATGCGTCTGCCAGCGTTTTTTGGTAGGACCGACTTTAAATTGGATGTTATAGGACTTTTAGGAGGTGGTAAGGATTCGTTTGAGGTTCGTACATTTGAGGGTCGTTGCTATGGACACATACGCGGAATCAAATGTACAACAAATCGATGCTAGTTGTTACGTTAAACTCCAGCATACCAAGCATTTGGGATAAAACCCAAAATGGTATCTTAGATTCATTACATTTCTTCTAATTGTACATCTATGTATGATGAATGCTATTAATTTTGGATATTTCCATTTCGGTATCATTAAAGTCACATAAACTTTATGAGTTTAGCTAATATTTACCTAAAGGCCAGGCTGCACGGGGTATTCTTCACAAGCGCATTCTTGTTACTGCGTGTCTACACACACTCAACTGAGCTACGAACCCCTTCGGACTTCTGTGAAAATTGTATGGGACTTGAAGGTTCGAAGGACTCGACGATGGGTCTTCCACCTCTTGCGGGAACCGAGTAGCTCAGGTTCGTCGTACCCGATTGAGCTAGTGAAGACACACAGTTATACGCCAGCGCCATCTGTTGCAAACCATCGGTATCTTATCAAAAGAATTTCCGCTCGCATACCGAATAATTGTTGATTTGAGCAGCGCAATTGGTTTGACAGCTCACTGCCGTTGTACATACACAACACATCAAATGGAATAGACACAGCAGAATATGCATTTCTTCTCTTTTTTTTCACTAAAACACGAAATATGTATGATTTATTTAGTTACATTTTCATCACAATACAGGATGAACAAAACTGAGATAACCGTTCCAAATTCAATGGTAACTCGATGCGCATTTGTGGACAGATGGATTGCGCTTGCCTAGCTTCCAAAAATTGTCGCTAGGGGGCCCTAGTGCAGAAAGTGCTTGTGAATGCGACCCATGTAGTCTGGCCTTAATGAATAACATGTCGGCTGATAAATGTTTGGCTTAACACATAATTGGTGCTGGTAAATTTAAATCCACATAATCCAAAAAACAACGAGTTGGTGATTCGCAGCAGTGTTTGGAGCTGTTTGAGCGTAATAATTCCGAGTTTTTGCGTCGGTATGTTACTATGGATGAGAACTGGCTTCACCACTACACTCCAAAGTCCAAAAGACAATCATCCGGGTGGACTGGACGCGATGGACCAGCTGCAAAGCGGAGAAAAACGCAACAATCAGCTGACAAGTTTATAGCGTCAGTTTTTTGGGATTCACAAAGAAAAATCTTCATTGACTATCTTGAGAAAGGAAAAACCATTAATAGCAACTACTACATCAAGGTGTTGTAGCGTTTGAAGGGCGAAATTGCTAAAAAACGGCCAACTTTGAAGAAAAGAAAAGGTTCATCAAGACAACGCACGTGCTACAAATCAATGAAAACAATATAAAAAAATAATGATTTAGGCTATGATTTGCTTCCTCACTCCCCGTATTTCCCAGATCTGACTCCCAACGACTATTTCCTTTTTTCGGATCTGAAAAGGATGCTCGATGGGGAAAAAAATTCGTCGCATAAAGAAGTGATTGCCGCAACTGTGATTATAATTTATTATTATTAATTACATACAATTGCACAAAAAGTTGTGTTTTACTATTTTTTTATTCGCGTAATTACGGCCAGGCCGTATATCTAATGTTTTACTATTATAGACCAAACTATTATCAGCCCACCTGTTCAATGTATCACTTCCTTCTTTCAACTCAACTCACGTTTTTTATTGAGAAAAGACAATAAATCAATTTGCAGAAAGGAACATTATATCTCATGTGTTATCCTAATGAACCAGATTTGAAAACCTGATGCAAAATTAAGTAGAAGAATACGTTCTTCTATGAAGGTTGCCATTGATGTAGAGACAATTATATCAAGACCAACCATCATATGTAAAAATATTGAATTCCATGAATGGATATACTCATGCCATATACACAAACAAACTGTGGCGAGACGCGTTTTATTTGACTTTAATTACACCTTTTAATTGGTAATTATTTCGAAAATTTGTATGGATAATATAGCAAAACTATTAACTCTTTTATCGAAAGTCCCTTAAACGATTGTAATTTACCAAATATTTCCTTTCGTTCACTGATCCTCACAGCGAATGACTAACCCGGCAACTCATCTTTAGATCACCATACCTCAGCTAAGTTTTCAAACGGACTAATGTCTTTTTTGCAACGAAATCTGTTTTATCTATTTCTTATGTATAATGTAGCTTCAAACACGATGGCTTTTAGTGGCTACAAGCTGACGCCTTTCATCACTCACGTCCAAAAAACAGATAATCCAAAGTATATCAACTCTACGGTAAATGTTATATCCTCCTTGAATGAGAACCTTATCAATATTGACTTCAATGTGCTGCAACCGCTACAGAACCCGCGAGTAAGTTCCATTTATTTGGAATCCCTTGTAACCACTTAGTATTCCTATACATCTTCCCTTCCTTTGCATAGTTATCCATTGTCCTATGGCTCAACGTCGTATCTGGCGCGTTTCAGGCCCCTTTCTACAACCAAACAGTCAACGTGTGCAACATCATCCGAAGTCCCGAAACGCACCGTCTGGTGCAGATCGTATATCGGGAGTTGAAGCGTCACGGAAACATACCGTCCGGATGTCCGATACCACCCGTTCTCTACAAGTTTCGCAACGTGACCACTGGACAGATGCGGCTTCCAGCATTTTTTGGCAAGGCAGATTTTATGCTGGATGTCAACGGCCTAGTTGGTAACGGTAATGTGCATACATTCGACAGCCGCTGGTATGGGTTCATTAACGGTGTAAAGTGTAGCTCTACCAACCGATGTTGAATGCAAACGTACA
Organism: Anopheles epiroticus; assembly: GCA_000349105.1. Lineage (NCBI taxonomy): Eukaryota > Metazoa > Arthropoda > Insecta > Diptera > Culicidae > Anopheles > Anopheles epiroticus. The sequence goes on along the minus strand of KB672184.1, from coordinate 8,889 downwards.
AACGGCCGGGGCTACGGAGAATAACGAATAATACAAAGTCTTAAAACAAATCAAGTCTAAGCCTAAATTTCAAATTTATTTCTTGTTTGAAATATCGTGCTAAAAGATCTATTAGAAAACTGTACGATAGAATTGTGCAACATACCTGCTTGGTTCAGTCTAATGGTGAGCCTATCTACTATGTGGATTATAACTTTATTTGCTAGCCATAGCTGTACAATTCTTGAGCTCTCGTCCAATAAAATCGTGACAAAAAGTCCGCTGAACTAAATGCGACGAGAAAGTTCAAGAAGATATGACTATGCTATGATATAAATCCTTTTAGAGATAACCAAATAACTCTGAAATTCCTTACAGAACTAGATGCTTGATGCTAGGTTTAGAATTGAGATGAGAATAATCACTCTTTTCAGTGATTTGATTCAGAGTGAGTGAGTTACTGTAACGGTTTGAATCTTTAAATCACTCTTCAAGGGTTCTAGGAGGACTAAGGATTCAAACCGTGTTATTAAATTTTAGCAATCCTTTTGTACACGTAGTTTAGCCTTGAATATTTTACGCTAGAGAGTGCTGCAGGAATATGGTAGTGTGGGCAGCATTCTCTACCGAGCGAGGGTTCGGACCGAGTTTTACCGATCGCCAAAAAATCTCCCGGTCTTGTCGATAGGAATTAACTTCACACTTTTATCTGTATCCCGAAACAAATGTTTGTTTTTGTTTTATATGAGTAAGATCGAGTAAGATAAAGAAAGAGTGTGATGCTAACCGTCGTAACACTGTGCATCATCATTTTCACTCAATGAGCTTAGGTGGGATTTAAGGGTTTAGAAATTGTTACAAATCAACGACAATAAGTTATATTCCATTTTACTAATCTTTAAAATGCAAAATAAATTTTTGATGCGTGAAGTATATCTTTATGTTTAAGAATGATTGTCGCGCATTTCTTACAGACACTAAATCGCAGAAGCTTAGAAATCTGATTGATTTGCTTTCAAGCATAGTAGGAAACTGATTTTAATCAAGATGATTGAGTGATTTGTATCCTTAAATAATTATTTCCTAATAGACAAGGTGAGTGAGTGATTTGAATCCTAAAAGAGCGAGTAACTGGTGATTTGAATCCTGAAAGATTCATTAAAGCTTTTCATACTGATATGAATCGAATAAATTATGCAGAAGATTCAAATCACTTACTCACTTCCGTTCACTGTGTACATCTCTAGTTTACAACACTGAGACAATTTTCCTGGAACGCCGGAAATAATACATCTAACCTATTTGTTCGTAAGTCAAATAAAAGTTAAGCGTGTAATGAGTTGATTGACCCTTGTTGCAATAGACACTTTAGAAACTGAAAGAAGTTAATTTTTATATGCTCGAACTGGTCGAACAGTCCGGTTAGATTATAGTTTAAGTGTACTATGCTTTACACTAGTTAGTATATTGTAAAGTTTTATTATTTTCTTGAAGGATGCAACTAACAAACAAATAACGTTAAACTTGTAAAACTTTGGATTGATGTCGGATTGCCTATTTTTTTATCATTTACTTGTTACGTACATAACTCTCCACGCCTTGTCGCTCTCTTGAAAGCCATGGTCGCTTCTTCCACCACCAGTTTAAAATAACCCGACATATTTCACTGCCTCAGTGTATTGCAAAATTACTCAAAACAATGCAATCAAGAGACTTGATTAATAGTTCCCTGCTTTAAATTTGAAAATTAGCTCTTCAAAATGCATGAAACAATTATTTTCACATTTACATCGCCCTTTTTACGAAACTACGCTGTCTCTATTGTTATCATAGTCTCTAAACTTCATATTCTCTTTGTCCGTTGTAGAGTTTTGTTTGAAGCAGAAAAATACCAATCTAATGGCTTTATCTTGCAGACGGATTATTTACACTACCGTTTTACTAACAGGAATCGTGTACGTATCCTTTGCTCAATCGAACAGCTACATGCTCATACCCTACCTTAGGAAACTGAACGTAATCGCCGATATGCAGTACATGGCGACGAACGCCAGCATACAAAACACAGCCACGGAGAGTCGTATCAATACTGAGGTAACCGTATTGAAAACACTAACCGATCCATGGGTAAGTTTCGTGCGCAATGTTTCGGTAAAGCTTTAGTTCTTTTCACAATCGACTGCACATTTTCTTCCTCTAATTAAGCTAAGATTGGCCCTGGTGTTCGACGTTGGAAAGGGTGCACTATACGCCCCGCTCAACAATCGTACCTACAGTCTGTGTAAGTTTATTGAAAATCCGAACGTTAATCGGTTGGCGCAAATGGTTTACCGAGAGCTGAAGCGTGTGGGATATGTGCCGAAAAAGTGCCCAATACTGCCCCGGCTGTATGCGTACCGTGGAGTACGGTTGAGTGCGATGCGCATGCCGCTGTTTTTTGGTGAAGCCAACTTTATTCTGGATCTAACAATCGGGATTGGAAATGAGTTTACCTACGATTCTCGGTGGTTTGGCTCGTTGAAAAGAGTGAAGTGTACTAAGAGCATGCGCTGTTAGAGTGTTGGTAGCTGTCAGAAGGGGATCTTATTTCGTTGGGATCTTTTAAAAGCATTAAAGTTTGACGTGATTTCATATGATTTTTGTGTGCAATAAAATCACCCCAATTGGTGCGAAATATCGAACCGAAATATCAAACCTAATGCAAAAGTAATAGCTTGAAGCCATATTGAACGACAAGCACAACATCTTTATTAAAAGTGAGATTTACGTCATCAAACTCGACTAAATGTCTCTCGAGCAACAGCTTTTATATGGTCACCAGGTAATTGCACTAACAATTAACCGACCTCTAGATCAATTTTTTCATGGTTGTGCTGGCTTGTATGATATCTGATTATTATATTCGCAAGCTAAAGGCTGATTTCAAACTGGATATAATTATTAGGGTCTGCAAGAAGCATTTCGACGAATTTCATGGATCCTTGAATAACACCAATTTGTAATTTTTGCACACTGTTTTGCAATTTAGTTCATTATGCCGTGTGAAGCTTCCGGAGCTTTTGGGGAAATATATTCTTTTAATTTAGATTTATTCCATAAGAGTATTTGAAACTTTTGCTATTCGCCCCGCTAACGAGCCAAGTCTACATGAGCCTTAGAAAGTTAAAACTATTAATCCCAAGTTCGTCCATGTACGTTTTTCACGCCTACGAATCTGTCTCCAAAATTTTCGAAGCTTGTTGATTACCTTGCTATAATGACAGAATAAACGGAAATGGGGGGCGAATGCATTGCAGCGGCATTTGAGTTAACTATCTTTATTGAGTAAATTTTTTTTTAAAGTAAAGTTAATAACAAAATTATTGTACAATTACTAAGAGAACCAAGTCGCATGAATACAGCAGAACCTCAGTAGTTGAGTCCATTTTAGTTGGGTTACTCGATGGTTGGTACCTCAAAGGCCGGGCTACATGGAGCGCATTTGTAAGCGTAGTGTGCCACCACACAGTAGTGCCACCTGGTGACGATTTTTGGAAGCTTAGCAAGCGCAAATCATCTGTCAAAAAAATGCGCATCGAGTTACCTCGGGTTTGTTTATTCCTTGTTTCGCGACCGGTTCTAGAAGGAAATAATCAAAGAAAATTGATTCAAACGATAAAATTTTTACAAAAAGCATCATATTTCGTGTAAAAGTTAAGAAAATGAGAAAAAAGCATCTTCTGCTGTGTCTATTCAATTTGGTATGTTGCTATGCCCAGTTGCTATGAGCTGACAAACCAATTGCGCTCCTTAAATCAGCAATTATTGGGTGTACGAGCAGAAACTCTTTTTATGTAATGAATTGCACTTTTGCCTAGCTACTGGTGGTTGACAACAGATGGCGCTAGAGTAGAAAAAGAATGCGCTTGTAAATGCGCGCCATGTAGCCCGGCCTCAATAGTTGGGTCATATGTCAACTAACGAGATAGTCAAATGCAACTGCATCATGAAATTGCACAATGCACTTTCTGTGTGTTTTATTACAATTTTTCAAAAATAATCTTTGTTTTCTGGAAATTCTGTCTACTGATGAATCAACAATTATTCAAAAACTAGGCAAAAAATAATGATTTTTAGGTACAAACGCGAACATAAAAATGCAATTCTCGTAATAAGGTAATGGGCACTGCTTTGCCGCATGTGATATTCCGCATGCGAATCGCATGGAGTGATCGCAAGGGTGGTCACAGCTCTTGCGATGTAAAAATTTGAATTGTGCATAACGGTAGTTTGAAAAATTTAAAATAACATAAGATTTTCTAGTAAATATTTACCAGATACTTAAAATTATCGTTTTAATTCTTTTCAAAATAATTTTTTAAAGTTTTAGCTCAGTTTCTTCCGTAATTTAACATGAAGGGTGACGCCGCATGTGGCGATGCAGCAAAATCAAAATGATTTGATTTTGTCGCACGGCAAATTCGCATGGCCTGTCACTAACGTCAAATCCCATACAAAAGTATGCGGCAACATCGCATGCGGCAGAGCAGTGACCGAGCCCTAACGCATGGCTACTTGGATTACTAATGCATATTTGCATAGCTGTCAAACGACCCAACTATTGAGTTTGTGGCGACAGAGCGTCGAACAAGAACGCCAACTATGATTTTCTTTAAGGAACGCAACCAGAAGGTTCGCTACTAATTTACTAGCATTGTAGGGATTGACATAAGAATTAGTAAAAATAAATTATACAAGTAGGTTAGCAGAGGAAAACACAAATTGGTAGAAAGTCGAAAGAGAGCTTTTTATACGGTCGTGCGAGTATAGGTGCACTCTAATTCCGCTCTCATCTAACCTCATCCGATGCAGTTGTTAGCTAGCAGATGGATTTATTCGTTACTCTTTCTGCTAAAATGGATCCCGTCCGTAACCCCGCAGTCGCCGGGCTTTATTGTAGTGCCCTTTCTGACAAAGGTAAACGTTATTGGTGATATGAAGTACATGATTGCTACTGGTAGCTTAAACAACACCGCAACCGAGAGCAGGTACAACACTGAGGTAATCCTGTTGAAAACGATTACCGATCCCTGGGTAAGCATCTACAACACACTAGTGCGTTATTTTGATTACCTTGGCTGTACTTCCATATTACCCTTGTTGATTCCAAACACTAGTCGAGAATTGCGCTGCTGTTTGACATTGGAAAAGGTACATTTCATGCTCCGCTCAACAATCGTTCGTTTAGCTTCTGCAAGTTTATTGCCAATCCAAACGTTAACCGGCTGGCGCAGATATTTTACCGCGAGTTGAAGCGTGTCGGTAATTTACCGAATAAGTGTCCGATAGCGCCGGGTGTGTTCTCGTTCCGTGGTGTACGGGCAAGTGCGATGCGCTTGCCGTCCTTCTTCCCCGAGGCCGACTTCATACTGGACTTTACTATTGGAGTAGGAGATTTGCATACCTACGATTCCCGTTGGCACGGCTCGGTGAAGAGGCTTCAGTGTACGAAAACGATGCGCTGTTAGTAAGGAATTAGTTTCATTCGTTTACCATGATCCTGATTTTTCAAGATAGTTTTATACTGTGTGATTGCAATTAATAAATGGTTTCTGATGCCTTTAAAGAGTTAAGTCTCGAAGACTTCAACTAATATGCAAGATTCACCCTCTTGCAGGGAGTAAATTCCTAATTGCACTAAAATATGCAACTACAGCAACTCTACCGTATACAGTACAATAATTATAGCATTTATAATATTACATACAGTTACTCTCAAACGTGATGCTACAGTTTCAATTTGCCCGTTTAATACATTTTTTCTTGGTCAATTCTCATCACAGCCGCAAAATTCTACATGCCTGTGATAGAAGAACTTGTTACGCTCTAAAAAAAAACACCGAATATGATTTTTATAGACCAAGTTGGCTTAGTTTTAAGCCATTACCTGAAAAACGCCATATTGAGAACTCACAAAAGTCATGGTACACCGTTTAGTTTCTCAATGATTTTTTTTTTAAACTGGTCAAGTAGGCTTAGGTAATTATGACATACATAATTTAGGACATCTTGCAAACTTGTTTCACGCGTTACTTCTTTGAATTTTATAATTTAGTTGTGAAATGAAGGAATGAAGAAAGGCAACTGGCGTAGATTTGAGGAAACTGGTAATTGCACTGTATTGTAAAGGATAGTCGATGCGAAAAGTTGGTGACATAGTTGGACGGACACATTCTACAGTCCAGCATGTCATCGACGGATGGCGATGCGAAGGAAGATTGAAGAATTGTCCTCCAACTTGGGAAACAGACAACTATCGGCAATTGATGAAACAATGATAGTTCGAAAGGTACAGCAATAACCAGCCAACAGTGCCCCAAAATTAGTTGAAGGTGTCGAGGTGTCGAAGGGTCTATTTCAAGGCCATTTTATGCTGAAACTGTCCGAAGGGCATTAAGAAAAAAATGGCTTAAAATGCAGGATAGCACGAAAAAAAAACATTCATATCTGCTGCCAACAGAAAAAAAAAGATTTGAATTCGCCAAAAAAAATACGTTGATACGTTGATTTGCCCATAGAATTTTGGTCGGATGTATTGTTTACTGACGAAACCAAAAAAAAATTTTTGTTTCCATGTGCGAAAAATTGTGTGGAGAACAAAGAATACGGAGCTTGACCCGAAGCATTTACTACCACCCATCAAACATAAGGGTGGAAACGTTTTGTTGTGGGGCTCTATGACCAGATAAGGAGTAGGAAACATGGCATTTATTAAAACCAGGATGGATAAAATGGTGTTTTTAAACATCTTAAAAAAACTTTAAAGAAAGTGTGTCAAAACTGCGACTTCCAGCCGATTACTTTTACTAGAACGATAAGGATCCCAAACATACTGCGTGTTAGTGCAGGTATGGCTGCTATATAATGTTCCCAAACAGCTGAAAACACTGCCACAGCCACCAGATTCGAACCCCATTGAAGATTTGTGGCGTGAAGTAAAAATTTAGGTCCAAAAAAGTCACCCAACGAGCAAGAGTGACCAAAAAGCAAAACTAACAATAGTTTGGGAAAATATCAAACCTGAATTAACCACAAATTTAGTTGATTCGATGCCTCGTCGTTTAATAAGGGCTATAAGTTCCTTTATCGCAGGACTGTAGAATTTTGCAGCTGTGATGAGTAGCGTTGGGAAATGAGCAGTACTGAGCCTCACTCACTCGCCTCACCAAAAAGAGCGAGAACTATGCTCGCACATCGTTTGCAGAGGTAGCTCTTTTTAGTTGGGAATATTTCTGATTTAGAATAGTTTTTGTTAGACAATCGATACTTATTTGGCCTTTGCTGTAATTTTATTTATTGATGGTTCTGCTTGCGAGCAAAGAGCTAGCTCATTGGTTTCATCGCCTCGCTGTGTGTTGATGGCGAGTGAGAAAGAGGTAGCTCTTTTTTCTTCGGCGTGATTAAGCGCATGACACCATCTCTGCTCGCGAGCAAAGAGGTAGCTCTTTTCTCGCCTCACTTGAGTGAGCATACGCTGCTCCTCCGCTCATTAGATAGAGGTAGTTTTTCACAACACTAGTGATGAGCATTGACACAGGAAAATGTGGAATAAAAGAGAAAATCAAGACTGTACCATCACTTTTGGGAGTAACTGTAAATAAAATAATCTCCATGTTCTACTTGGATCCTACTTCCCAATAGCAGTGTGCTGTCTTGTCTCTATTTCAAACTTTGAAGCTGTCAATTTGCTGCATTTTTTTCGTTGCAGCTATTCACACTTAATTTTGATCTTTTTACTTAGTAGGTGACATATGTTAAATCCTTCTTTTTACTCTATTAATCTTCACTTATTACTTAAAATTAAAATGTAAAAAAATGAAAACATTATTATTGACGCCTTAAACGATATCATTCATTGCACAAACTGAAACTTTAACCACAAATTGAAACGAAACTGATACTGAAATAACAAAATTGAAAAACAAAAAATAAAGACCAACACAGCAGCACTCTTTACAGTAAAAAACTTTTCTTAATTAAAGTTGATGTCGGTTTAAAAATATATCATTTATGTTTGGAGTGAGCATAACTTACAGGCAAAGAACTTGTATCGATGTTTGCCGCGATACGTTTGTAATCAATTCGTAGCTTGATGATAACATCTTCAGCTATTGATAGTGAGGTTGAAAGTTCAGTTCAAAATTCCATGCCCCTTTCACTAAGATTCACTAAGAGAAAAATCCACGAAAGTAGCACATGCGCGAGTAAAGAAAGTACCTCTCCCTCCACCTTGCTCTCCTCTTTAGTTTAAATTTACTATAGATTTCATGCTGACGACCAAGCTTATAAGCGTCAAAGAAGATGGTTTAAGAAAACTAGACAGCACACCAACCAAGCTGCCCTTTACTGAAGGAAATACGCTTAGCAAACTGACATTGACAGATAGATACAACCCTAGTGATCCTGGCAAATGGTTAATTCAATTGTTTACTCGTTCATCCCGTGTTTACGTCAATAAATATTTATTGTTTCATTTCATCTCTCTTTTGCGTCATACTGCTTATAAATGACGCTTGAAATATCCCAAACAATTGCAAATGTTACTATTTTTAGAGCTGTTAGTTAAGCGAAGCGAAAAATTCAATAAATTATTATCCAAAGCTTTTAGAAACCGCTCCGTACTATAATAAATGGTAGATTCTAATCTATGTTAATTTTAGTATCAAACTCTTTGTGTGCTGTGCTGCTGTAGAGCTTCTTCGCCGCTTGTTGAATGTCGCCATTCGGTTGGTGGATTTTCTCCACACTCTCTCTCTCTCTCTCTCTCTTCTTGGTCCGCTCATTGCAGAGCACGTCTGCAAGACATGGCCAGGTCACCAATCCGTTTCCAGGAAACTCGGTCCAGGGCTGCAGTCCTCCAGCCACGGTTGC